>JAMZAV010002075.1:0-207481 GCA_024449915.1 Sweltsa coloradensis
AAAAATGAAGTTGTTGTGCAAAACATTATTTTGTTTGGTCCGGGGTTTAATTTTTGGGGCCCAAAAAATCAAAATTGGTTGTGAAAAATTGTGCAAAAAGTGTGCAAAAATATGGCATAGGTTTTGACATGAAAATCCTTTTTGGTTGTTCTAGCATTAACTTGGCTCAGCCAACATGAAGTTGCCGTAACTTTTTTGTGTTGCTTGTGCAAAAATCGAAGTTGGTTGTGCAAAATTGTGCAAAAAGTGTGCAAAAATATGGTATTAGTTGCACGTGAAATTCGTTATTTTGAAAAATCATTAACTTGGCTCAGCCAAAATGAAGTTGTCGTAACTTTTTTTTGTTGCTTGTGTAAAAATCGAAATAGGTTGTGCAAAATTGTGCAAAAAGTGTGCAAAAATATGGCATAGGTTTTGACATGAAAATCCATTTTGGTTGTTCAAGCATTAACTTGGCTCAGCCAAAATGAAGTTGCCGTAACTTTTTTGTGTTCCTTGTGCGAAAATCGAAGTTGGTTGTGCAAAATTGTGCAAAAAGTGTGCAAAATTCACAGCATATCGTAGGTCATAATTTCATTGGTGGTTGAGCCAAGTTAATGTTCCCAGCTTGGGTCGGCTAAATTGTTTCGCCTAGTATTTACCACCGCTTCATCGTTTCAAGTCTAAGTACCATTGCGCTAGGGAACAAGTGCCACCAAAAAGCGTCCGTTTAGCCTATAAGTAGGTGATCGAAAAAAGGCAAAGTTATAAAGATTGATATTGGGGGATGGTTTCAAAAAATGTTTTTAAACTTTTAATATCGTTAAGGGTAGAAATTTTTTAATTGAGGAAATGTGACTATTATAAAAATGTCAAATATTACGCAATGATAGTTGGATTATTCGTTGTGTAATTTAACAAAGGCATGTTTTATACTCATTATCGCAATATTGAACATTTATTGAAGTGAAAGCAAGGATGTGCTAGGTCAGGGTTGCCACCAAGAAAAAATAAAAATCCTGTTTGAGCACATCAAAAATCCTTAGAAATCATTAAATGAAACACTCAAATACTTGAAAATCCTTTTAATGCCTAAATGTACCAATTTCGTTATGATATCGATATATCAAAGAGTAATTGTTGTAAAAACAATGAAAATATAAAAAAAATAACAGAGTAGGCCTATTTTTAATGATATGAGGTCAATTAGGGTTGATAAGGTATAAACGCATTTAACGATTTTTACGATCTCACAATAGCGTTTTATGACCCGGCACCTCCATTATGATCCAGCCAGAATTAATTTAATTTCGACTACCTACCCGGCGCCTCCACCAAAATTACGAAATTTAGCTTTTTTTGTGTAAATTTTTAATTTTGATATTTCGATATCGAAAATATCCCCCCTTAAAGATATCGCATTGAAGTATCGATCTTTTGCCCAGCCCTGCGTAAAACGGAAAACTTTTTTTTTTAAAAATCTGTTAATTGGAATAAAAATCCGTCAATCCGTTTTGCACCCTCAAAATCCGTTAAAACTAATCAAATCAGTAAAAACGGCAACCCTGGGCTAGGTGGACCTACCAGTTGCAGAGCAGTGATGTACTTCTTCCACCAGAGATATTTCGGTGGGACCAGAGCTGACAGGAAGTAGTAGCTGTACATAACCAGGTGTACGAACGAGTTGAGGGTTACTCCAAAAGTATAATGCCCACCTGGAATGGAAGAACGGACATTTGTATAATATGCAACAATTAAAATGAAATAATCGCAAGCACTATAAATAAAAAAATACATTCGTATTGAAAGTCTACCCACTCATTTACAGAACTGATTTTCAGTGGGGTACATTCAATTTTTTAAGCTGACCAAGGCCACCCTGCAGGCGTGGACACCATCGACGAGCAGAGAATGACCAACTAAAGACCGACTTATTTCAAACACCTTTTAATCGGACTGGCCAGTTCATGTGGACCCAAAAAGGAAATTTTAAACCGTTAAAAAATTCAAAAACCTAATTATTTCGCTTTCTGGTCAGGATTGGTTCACAGGTACCAAGAAAATTTTTTTAAACCTTTTTTATTTGTTTTGGCTATAATCGGGGTTGAAAAAAATTTTGAGAATACCCCCTTTTAAGCATTGGAGAAGAGACGCTAATCACAAGACTATAACGAACTACACCACTATTAAATTATGTGTCAAACCTGGGACAAAGTTCGCCGTTGCCCAGGCGAGCAAAGGCATCACAGAATGGTGGTACAGATGAAGACTGGTGACTTGGCTATCTTTCTTGCGAACTATGAAAAACACCTGAAATATAGATAATACAGGTAAATTTGGCGTGAGATAAATGATTGTTTTGTTTAATGTGAAAAAAGCCTCTAAGATTAAAAAATAATCCTTGCTAAATTTGACACAAATAAAATATTCTGCAAAAACTAGTTTCAACAAATTGAACATGTATGAATTTTATTACATCTTTACCAGTGCCTTTAGTTTGTTAAACTCAGAAAGATTTGACGTGGTAATTATTTTAATGAGTTCTGAATTTTTTCGACTTTTGGGTCAATTATGTATGTAATTATTTTCAGGTTATTTCTTTGTAACTGATTGTAGAACTCAATTGAACGGTTCTTCAACAACGTTCTTGTGAAATCTGATTATGATATTAGTAGCAGTTTAGCTTCAATCATCTGAAACCTGTGCGTGTGCACTGTTCCGGTTAGACCTCATTTTTTCTTTTTTTTCTGATTTGCATAGATTGATTGATATTCTTACATTTTATTTTAAACGTCGTTTAATTACTGGCAGTAAATTTTATAACCTAAAAATGCGACGTTATATAAATTAACACATACTCAAACATAAAACTAACTCATATAAACATTTAACACTGTCAACACAAATTCCCTTACACGGGCTTGATGTGCCCCGAAATAAAGTTAGTTGCATGAGGAATAATTTTATTTTTCAAAATAAGATTTAAAACACCACTCACCGTATCAACAAGATCAACTATCTTCAAAAGAAAATATATGTATACAGCTCTAGCTTCCTAAAACCAAAACATAAACAGTTATTGAAAAAGACACTTTAATAGAACAGATGAATATTATTTCATTTATTTCAGTCTATTGACATGTGCGTAGCACTTATATGGGACAAATACAATAAATTCATATGGTAGTTACAACACAACAAAATAATAACAAATACAGAAACTAAACACAAAATATGAATAACAAAGCTACTGCATTTCTTATTATACAATAATATTTAAACCAAGGTCAAGTATTACATGAATACATTTTTAAATATCAAACTTTAATGATTTATAATTTATTTGATATTTCGTGCGAGATAGAAATTGTAGGCTATTATATTCGGCTATTATACATATTTTGATTTTTAAAATTATTTTAATCAAAGTCAAAGTGCAGGAAAAGAAGTGGTGTAAAAGAAGTGAGAAAACAGGAAGTTAAATTGTGAAATGATTCATCTTAATGAGTAATAAGCTTTATTTAGAAGAAAGTCTTTCAATTTATGCTTAAAGAGTGTGAGTTGGAGTTGTTTGAAGCTGGTAATTTATTAAATATTTATTAAACTAGGGAAAAACAATGAAAAGCTTGGTTCCACTTCTATATCTCACAGAATTCACAGCCGAAGACTTTGGAAGGAGAGCTTGGCTGCCGTTTTTTTTTGTTACAAATTTTTGTATTTGTGGGGTTAGAATATACAAAAGTTGCTGCAGTGATTAGCGTACATGTTAGTGTGAGTATACGTAAATGTGTGAAATGTGCTTTGCATGATTGCCTTCTGGATATTCCAACAATTATCCAAACAGAACGTTTTTTAATAACTAGGCCGCTTCACGAACGCTTTTTTTAGTCGCGTTGATGGATGAGCTTTTTTGTAAGTTTTTAGTTTGCGTGGGACCACTTTACCTTTGCAAGTTATTTTTAAATGCATTGTAGGTGATTGTTGTCAAGTTTCTATTGTTACTTGTTAATTGTTATTATAATCCTCAAAAAACTCATATTTATACCTTTATTCTATGGATTCTGGCTAACTTTTTCAACTTTTTCTTACAAAAAGCAATATATCACCATAACCTCAATGTCCATGTAAAATATGAACGTTGTAGCCCCACCCGTTTGGTCAGAATCGGCCTAAATGTCACGAGAATATCGCACTAAAAATCGGAAAAAATCGGAAAAGTACGATATTCATGAGAAATATTTCTTTGATTGTACCCAAAAACATAGCAGGTCTAAGTTCAGAGATATTTCGAAGGTCCCCTTCAATTGTCATCAAGATCGCATATTATGCCGTTTGCCCGGTAGAGTGCGAACAAACGAACAGACCAAAAAAAACATTGCACCTAATTTTTTTGAGGGGTCAGTGAAATTGAAGTCTTCGCTTCGCTCATCCAATTAAAATGCGTTTCGCGTTTGGTGATGTGCCCCAAAGAATGATGCCATAGGAAAATAGAAAAATAAACTCATGATATACCAGCAAAAGTATGGGAGGGTTAACAATTAATTTCAGTTTGTGGAGCATGAAACATCCACTCAGGAGGCGAGGAGTAATTGATTGAATATGAGGGCCCAGTCTAAAAACATATTAAAATTAAATTAAAAGTTTATTGAACTGCCAACATAATGCAACACAATAAAGATAATTGCTTACCTAATAGCAATGTTAAAGTTCAATTAACTTTTAAATAATTGGATGAGCGAAGCGAAGACTTCAATTTCACTGACCCCCCAAAAAATTTAGCTCCAATGTTTTTTTTTTTTTGTATTTTTGTCTGTTTGTTAGCAGGATTCCCGGGCAAACGGCATAAGCGATATTGATGAAAATTGTAGGGGCCCTTCGAAATCTCTAACTTAGAAGTGAATGTTTTTGGGTACAATCGAAGAAATATTTCTCATGAATATCGTACTTTTACGATTTTTTTTCGATTTTTAGTGCGATATTTTCGTGTCATTTGGGCCGATTCTGACCAAAGGGTGGGCTACAACGTTCATATTATAAAATGGACAATAAGGTTAGGGTTTCATGTATACCTTTGAAAGAAAAAGTTGGAAAAAATTAGCCAGAATCATAGAAATAAAGCTTTTAATATAAGTTTTTTACGGTTTAGTGCGATTTTTTCGTGCCATTTGGCGATTATGACCAAACGGGTGGGGCAAACAACGTTATATTATGCATGGACATTAAGGTTACGATGATGTAGTACCCTTTTGAAAAAAAAGTTGAAAAGTTTGCCAGAATCAAGAAAAAAAGTTTTTAATATAAGTTTTTAAAAGTAAATATAACATTTGACAAGAAACAATAGAAATCTTGACAACAATCACCTACAATGCATAGGCAGCAAAGCAAAACACTTACAAAAGTAAAGATATCCCACGCAAACTAAATACTTAAAAAAAGCTCATCCATCAACGCGGCGGGACTTTAGCGTTTTCCTAGTAATAAACATTTATTTATATTCTGGTTTGTTATTATAACAACAACACCCTAGTGAGAGATGAGGCTAATCAAATGAAAACAGTTTTGATGTTGTGACGTCACGTTTACTTACCCTTATTGCGTTGGGTGTGTTCGAGTAATCAACTGGCTCGCATGAGAAACTATGACGGGTGAAAAAGCCTACCTGCCAGCTCTAGAAAAAAAGAACACCGTTATAGAATCTCGAGAAACCTATACGCCAAAAAATTATTAAAAAGTAACTAACGAGAATGCAGTTGTAACTTGTAAGGATTGTCAAACATACTTACGACAGTTTGATGAGCTCGGGCCTTCTTTTTTAACGATGTTAAATGTCCATTAAAAAAAATCGCTTGATCGGCAAATCCAGCTTATTTCACTTTTCGATCTCCAATTTTTATCCACAAAAATACAGTGCATGTCGCTATATCAGAGCACATTTTAACATTCTAAATATTTTTGCAATGCGCAAGCTTGGAACAACTACAAATTACAAAAAACCTGTTTGGTGACATATTTACGGTCAGTCACTGAAAAATGTAAGCACAATTGGAAAAAAGTGCTCTGATAGTTCAATTTAATTATTACTTCAAATTTTCGTGCAAAACCATAACCCGATAGGACAAACGATGGAGCTTGCAAGAGATCCAGACTAAACCTCTACATTCCGCGTCAAAGCCTGGTTTGTTCGAGCTCATCCAACAGTCTTACTTACCTCGTAAAATATGCAGGATACCCATCCCAACAGTCTTAAAACCTCGGAAAATATGCAGGATACCCATCCCAACATTCCTAATAACCTCGGAAAATATGCAGGATACCATCCCAACAGTCTTAATAACCTCGGAAAATATGCAGGATACCATCCCAACAGTCTTAATAACCTCGGAAAATATGCAGGACACCCATCCCAACGCCTTTAAACCCTTTTCGGTTTCAATGCAATTTTCTAGGGAATGCACTTCAAGGTAACCTAAATTTGAAATGATATTTATGTTAATTTTGGTGAATTTGTTAAATTTGTTCAATTAGTAAATTTATCATTTTGTTTGTTTTTTAAAATATTTTGATATTTTGTCACTTGATAAATTTGATGAATTTGTTATTTTTAAATTTATTATTTTGTTAATTTGTAAATTATTTTATGGAATTTGTGAAATTTGTAAATTTATCATTTAGTTAATTATTTGCAAATTTGGTATTTTGTTAATTTGTTACTTTGGTAAATTTGGTGAAATTTGTTAAATATGTCAATTTATCAAATTGTTAATTTGTAAATTTAGAATTGTAAATTAATATTTTTGTATCTTGTAATGTGTTGTATTTAAATAGCTTTCTTTGCTAAATAAAGAATGATAATGATAATGACATACCAACATCATAATGGAATGTTTAATTCTGTAAAGTGTACCTCGCATTTTGTATGTATTGTGACAATAGCACAAAATGTAGATGAGTACACTTAGATTGCTACTAATTAAATGTTTATTATATTCGTGGAAAGTCCCAGAAACAATCATGTGCATTTTCAGGCGAAAAAGAAGGTAATGGGCACATGGGAATCATGAGCTACTTCTGTCAGTATATTGACGACAGACAAAATCGAGCCGAAAATCTCCCGAATATGGGAGCGATACCCTACCTCTTTTGGTGTGTTTCCTGAATTACCAATTATAACCTTGTTATATTATTTTTCTTACTACTATGTTAAAAACATGATAACTTACTTCCATTAACAAGTAACTGTTTGATAGCACATTGGCAAGATTGTACAAGAGTAAACAACCCTTAATTTCAAATGGTTTACGATTTGCCATAAATTTGGGTCCAAAACTGAGACAGAAAGACAGATATAATCCCATTAAAACTAGAAGTGGAAACAGGCTGTTTAGGAAAAACCAATCATTCACTCGCGGATCTGAAACATAAAATAACTTTATTACTCATATGTTTACATTGAACGTGTATGCCTACAAAAACTTACACAATTTGGAGTATTTTTTTTAATTGAGCCTTAAAGATCCATTGCGAGACATAACTCCAAAATGTGAATAATGAGAAATCCAAAACATGGATTTCAATTCTAGAAATTCCCACCAAACCGTTTATCTTTCGATAAAACCAAATTAACGTACGCGTTCACATTGATTTAAACGTTGATATCCAGTATGCAAATTTAAGTTAGCAAAATCTGAACACTATGAATAAATTCCCGAAATTGACCAAAATGGAGTAAATTTCGGTGATTTCACGAATTTTTAATTCCAAATAAATAAATTTAGGAATACGCGTACTAGAATTAGATAGCATTTTTTCAACGTTAGTGTAAAATTTGATAACGGTGTTATAAACAGTTTACCCAGAAAAAGAAACATAAAGCTGCGGGCCTAAACTCGTCTCCGCGCCAGCCTTATCGACTCCTCTTATACTTTATTTACGAGTATTTTATAGTGAATCTGTCAGTGGTTGTTTTCGTTTTTGCAAAACTATAACATAACTTATTATATTGATGTTATTACAATAAAATAATCCTTTATGATAATATTAACACAAAAAGTTTTAACTAAAAATTAAAATACTTTCTTATTCATTAATATTAAAATTGCATTTAAAAAATCACACCATTTACCGAAATGTTTTTCATATTTTACTATTCTTCAATCGTATAAAATGCTTTATCAACGAGAAGTTTTTGGCAGTATTTTGAATAAACTTATAGATAATTTAATATGATTTTTATTTTAACTGGCAGTGATCAAATGGGACATTTTGAATGAAGAATTTAGCTTCTTAATTTTAGGTCGTAGTTTCACATTTGATTATAGTCTTTATTCCGCGTGGCATAATCATGACGGACCTATTCGACGGAAATAAGCCAGTCTAGCAATATCCTAATCCTACTCATACATTTTTGTAGCATGAAGCACTTTACTTTATTGACCTTGCCACTAAACTGCCTATAGAGATCATTTAGTTAATCTAAAGGAGTTAAGCATGAATCAAAACGCTCGTTAACACCATAATTCTTTTTCTATAACTTACCCCTGTGTTTTTCTAGAAAGTCCACCCAGCCATGTTCATAAAGGTACCACATTCCTTCAGTAACGTTGGATCCACGCATGGTAAGTGCGTATGTGCACCTTGATTATATTCTCTGATGGAAATATGTTGATCTAATGGAAGAACAATATAGGTTATATTCAAGGAATCAGACTGGTTCAAATCCCGGACCGAAGACCACCGATTTTGGAAAATACCCGAACCGAAACCACACTAAAACTAAAACTGATATTTTATGTTTCGGGTTTTTTGGTACATTTTTATATGTGGATAGATGACATGGAAATCAAGGGGGGTTCTCATAATATATACATTTTGTGTATTATGTGTGCTATAAACACGAGAGAGAAAACATATTAGGAGACTGGATCTAATCATGATACAATTATTTAAAATAAATTCTCGGGGGAATCCTGCCCAGGGACAATTTCATGCTCTTCTTCAGGTGTCTAATCTTTGGGACTAGAATTGTCTTAGTAGGCATTTTGTAGTTTGAATAATTGTGAAGGAAATGCCCGAGGGCTGCTTTAAAGTACCAAATACTTGCACTCGAATTAACGAATATAGAAAACTATGGGATACCTTAAGTCAGGATTGACGATGGCGGGTATCAAGGCTGCTTCGGTACATTCCGAATCAGACTCTCTTAAACTACACCTGTCGGGAGTGATACAATAGTGGCGAAAGAAAAATGCTCATAAAGAAACTTTCATATACAATCATGAACTTAACTTACTTTCTGTCAGAGTACACTAAACGAATCCAGAAGATATTTATTGTATTTATAAAAATACACGCACCAAACAAACTGTGGAAAACGATGATTATTCGCAGGCCGCAGGAGTCTACGATTACGTTTCGTTCGTGGCGACAACTGAAGTGACGCAATGATATTCGCATGATGAACGCTATGATGTTCTGGATCTAATTATAGAGATAATCCTGGCAGAGGAAGGACCTTCATGCGACAGGACACACCTTCGTTATTACAGTATTTAGTCAACTCTAAATAATTATGCCACTTAGACAGGTAAGTTAGTAAGATATGATCACATAATATTCGTTTATTGCTTGGTGTCTATGTTCTATCCACGGTAGACTTCGTTGAAACCGGCACAGCACACATATTAATAAATAAAATAATTGTAATGAATACAAGTTTTTTAAGCTTAAGCCAGCTTTGAGGACATAGATATTGAATGATAGCAGTTGTCGTGAAAGTTTGCCCCGACTGGGGATCGAACCTATAACTTCCGGCTTAACGAACCGATGGTATACCAACTGAGCTATCGATATCGAAATTACTAATTTGATGTGAGTGTTGATAGCCATGATATAAATCGAAGAAAGGAACTCTAATGATTAGCTCAAAACTATGTTATCTTTCAGTAATGACAGAAATGTTGATTGACCATCGCACAGCTTCAACCTAACACACAAACTACGGATATTTAACACGGATATATTGTTTAGTTTGTTTATTGTTTATTGATTTATTGTGTCGGTACTTTGTCGACGTATTAAATAATTGTCAATGCTCATCGCTTCATAAATCAAAAATGTTTTAACGTGTAGACCTACTTTACAAAACTGGAGAGAAAAAAACAACAAAACAACTAGCTTTCTTGTTTTTTTCTCTCCAGTTTTGTTCTGTATTTATCAATAGTGATGTAGTTTTCGTTTTTAATATTTAAAGTTGTATTGGCCCTAAAGATGATGGGTGAAATCTCATCGAAACGTCGGCCCAACGAAAATATACGTGGCATTGAAACCGAAAAACCGATTACTTTAAGGCTATTACACTGCGTTTTTCTATTTTCCAAAATATGCTCCTTCGTCAAAATATAGTGAATAACTTTGAAACATGGCTATTTTAGAAAATCAAAAATATTTTTTTCAAATTTTTCTGATCCGGTACACGGCCAATATAGCCACCTCAAAATTATTTCCAACTTCAATTCGCCAAGGCACACCACTCAACGTAGGGTGTTGTGTTTTTGTGACATTAATTTTCAACTGTTTTTCAATGGACTGACTGAGAGAAAACAGATTTATTTTAACAATTGTCTTTCCTGCGAATTTTTTCGTTTGGCGGTATTTTTTACCGATTTGTACCGCCAAACGAAAAAATTCGCAGGAAAGACAATTGTTAAAATAAATCTCTTTCCTCTCAGTCAGTCCATAGAAAAACAGTTGAAAATTAATGTCACAAAAACACAACACCCTACGTTGAATGGTGTGCCTTGGCGAATTGAAGTTGGAAATTATTTTGAGGTGGCTATATTGGCCGTGTACCGGATCAGAAAAATTTGAAAAAAAAATTTTGATTTTCTAAAATAGCCAGGTTTGAAAGCCATTAACTATGTTTTGACTTGGTAGCATATTTTGGAAAATAGAAAAACGCGGTCGAATAGCCTTAATATATATATCTAAAACAAGGGCCAAAAGCTTCTATATATATATTTTTTGCATCTACTCTAATTTATTATAAACACTGTGGATATTATTATTATCACCTTTATTTTTCTTTACTATACGGTAGTTTTAGTAGAGATTTGTGGGCGCTGCCATCTTGGCTGTGACATCACGGAAGTGCTGCTATAGAAACTCGTTTCCACCATGCAGCACATGTTAGCACAGCACTTGCACAGCACCTTCATGGCGCCAACAAAAACAACCGTATAGACTACTAACTTTCTCTGCAAAGAGTTATCAAGGTGCGCGGAAGCGTACCTGGCCAAGCCACGCGCGGCTCCGCTTCCACTAGCGCCTATTACCGCACGCCTACCGACGCGAAACCATGTGAGATAAATACCTGCAACTTGTTTCAATCGATGGGCTTTTTCTATGAGATGACCAATTTCAAGTTTCATCCCGATCTGATGATGCGCTTAAAAGTTAATGAGACGTCAAGATCGTTCGAAATAACATTCTTCTTGGGCTGGCTGCAGGCTGGCTGGCTGACGAATTATGTATCAGTTTGTGGGCCCTCAATGGATAATGTTAGAGAAGCCAAAATTTGCACCGATGTCAGTAATCTTAGTGGCCATGTGCTTGACAAACGGTAATTGGATTAGAGATGACCGGAAGCTTAGATAATGCAAAAAAAATTATAACTGCGATGCTCAAACCTTTTAACTATCAATGAGTGAGATTTTATTTTGAATCAATGTAAATAAAGTAATTTTCTCTACTTGGATGCTAACATCCATACCGTGTACGTTCTAAAAAATTATTGATATACCATACAAAAATGCAAAAACTTGCAAAAAAGGGCCAAGCCGAAAACGAGGAAGATACAAGTGGCTCAACTGCATAAAGTGGTGAGATCTAGAAGTGTGGCCAAGCCCATTATTTTGTTTAAAATAATAAATATATTTATAAATTATATAATAAAATAGTAAAATAATAATATATCAATATCCATATTATTATCTAACTATAATAATGAAATAAATATATTAACAAAAATAACATAAACATTAAATAAATTTATTGAAACATTTACATGTGGAAATATCAAAATCAACAGACGCCATTCAAAACTAATAAAACGCTTGGTCCGTGTGATTGGATTGGATGTTTGGTGCATAACGCCAAAGTTTATCAGATTTACTGTTTTTTGTGAAAGGTTGTTTAATGTCGATTTTTACATTAAATGTATTCAATAAAAATCTTATCTTATGTTTTATGTGTATTTTGTTAAAATTAAATTCATATTCATATAAATAATTATTTGGATTCGATAAAATTTTAAGATTATATAATTCATAAAATTAATTGTTTGTAAAAAAAATCATTGCACATTCGGATTCAGAGGTTTATGCAGTTGAGCCCGTAATATTTCGTTTTCTGGCTAAGCCCTTTTTTCAAGTTTTTTCATATTTTTGTATGGAATCGTATTACTGTATGTAAAGTGAAAAAGTTTATAATAATCCTCGTAATTTGCGATTTTGATTAGCAAAAATTTGAATTCGCAAAAACGTGGATTCTGTTTAAGTATTCGAAGGCCCATTAAAATTTCACTGCAATGGAGTATGGTTATAGGGAATTTAAAAACGCAAAACATACAAAAAAAGAAAAAAACATTGGATTTTTTATGTATGGAATGATTTGCGTGCTCGCTTACGTCTTCAAAAAACTTTCTGATTGTGGTGGTATTGGTTATCAGAACGTAACAAGTTTTAAAAATATATCACAAGCTTTAATTTGAATCGTTTTAATTTATACACATTAAATTTTCAATAATTTATTAATGTTAATTTATTTTGTTGAATAATTAAGTTACAAACTATGTTTGATATATATTATTTATTATAATTAATAAATTTTTTTATTTTGTAACAAAATAATGGGCTTGGCCACACTTCGAGATCTCACCACTTTATGCAGTTGAGCCACTTGTATCTTCCTCGTTTTCGGCTTGGCCCCTTTTTTGCAAGTTTTTGCATTTTTGTATGGTATACCTGTATACTGTACTAGTCAAAGTGAATAAATATATACTATATCCTTCTTTAGCCTACATTTGCGCAATCTTACTGATTTGTTGCAAAATTGAATTTGCAACACGTGAATATCGTTTTATAATGTATTAGCTAATGTGAATTCAATTTTGCCACGCTTATAGCAAGGATGTGGTACATAATATGTGTATTTAATAGAACGCAAATATCATACATACATACGTGCATAAGCTTGGCACTTTTTAGATCTCAATGCATTTGAGTGTCAGGCTTGACTGTCTTTTTACAACTTTTTTTGTGCGTGGGTAATGTTCAAAACTAGTTCAGGAGTTTACAACAAAATATTATTAACTGCTTGGATAGTTATATCTTATTTAACTATTAACAGCATTAAAGTTTGTAACATATTATATGATCAAGCTTATATAGTTGTTGAACTCATTATTCAAACACTGCTTTGATACGAATTATTTATTAAGACTTAACAACTTTTGTTGTGATTTATTACTGACAGGTTAATAAACATGCCGCTTTTTATGGCTTTCAGAGGCAGACATAGCATTTTAACTCATGGTCAAAGAGCCCAATGAGTACGCAGAATAGATGCTTCGACGAATTTTTTTTAAATGAGCTCCTTAATTGCGTAATATAAGTACAAACGCGAATGAATTCAATTGCAATTGTGTCCTCTGATCTTTCTTTTAATGATCACCTTAGCGTCGTTTCTAAAAAGGCACTAAGAAATCTTGGTTTCATCAAACGAAATTGTGCGGCTAACTTCTCACCCAGAACCACAAGACAGCTGTGGGTGTATCCTTGATTCGACCCCACGTTGACTACGCGAGGGTTGGGTGGAATCCACGTCACAAAAATTAAGCTAGTTGAACGCATTCAATACAAATTTTTAAGTTTTCTTTATTTTCAAAATAATATAAATTTTCACCGATCACATTATGCTAGACATTGTCAAGAACAATCGATTCCAACACTAGCAAGTCGTCGTAGTGCAACCGACGTAATTTTTCTCTACAAACTTCTCCATAACTTCATCGACACGGACCTACTTCTCTGGCGGATGATCCGCTATTCCCTAAATTAAACCCCCCATTTCCAATCATACAGTCAGGAAAATCCACGACTCATCATCAGGCACCCCCATCAAACCGTAATTTATGGTCATCAGAGGCCGGGATTTACATTGCAACTCACGGACAAAGCGTTCCGATGAGAGAAGATAGATAGAACCTACTTTAAGATATAAACTACCACATCCCTACAAGATTTACAAGAAATTACATCCCCTTCAAAATTCCCTGTGCTCGTATTGATGTTTTTAAATTTCTCCCCATCAACCGAATTCAAGGCACCTATAACAAATTATTGACATCGACCACATGAAACGTCAATCTTTAAAAGCAGCTGTTAATGCCAGTTTACCAACATGACTCATTTATCACTCTTGTCACCTTATCACCTTTTTCACCAGTTTTGTATTTTATAACCTCAGTTTTTTTTCTTCATCCATATTGGCCTTTCAGCCGTTTTATATATTTATATTTTTGTTATTCAAGTTTTTCATGTTTTATATTGTTGTAAAATTTTATTTTTCATAGTACTTGTTCATGTATTTAATGTTTTGTTTATCGTATTTGTATGGTTTTAAATTGTATTGTTGTTTGTTTAGTTTTAGTTACCTAAATATCTAGTGACCAATAAAATATATATAAATATAAAATAAAATAAAACACGAACGTTTCCATAAAACTAGGACATGAAAACAATTAGCGACATGTTTTGTTACTTTCTATCAATATTTAAAAGATTTGCATGGAGGGTTCATTCAACCATGATTCAACTATGTATGATACAAACACGTTGCTCCCAAAGAAACGCACACATCAAGTAGTAAACATAACACTAATATTGCATTATTATTGTAATGTTTATTGTGATGTAGGTCAGGAAGCACTCACAGTTTGCTGATGCAATTACTCTTTGCTTGCTTTATTTGCCACCATCTTAGTTCAGCATTGGCTTAATTAAAGATTTTATTGCGCTGAAACCTAAAATGTATGCGATATATTAAAAGGTAGATGGTGAAGAAAAGAAAGTTGCTAAAGATGTTGTGAAACTAACCACTAAAAAGAAGATACGCCATGAACATTTAAAAAAATGTTTATTACACAGTAAAATAATAAGTGAAGACATGTACACGATAAAACAATGTAAGCATGAACTGTATAAAGATTGCTTTGTCACCAGCAGATGTTAAACGGTATTTACTTGATGATAGTATTGAAACATTGGCGTATGGTCACTTTAGAATAAGTAGCAAACATGTAAACATCTAATCAACTAATTGGTTTGTAAATAATGATGTATATTTTATAATCATACTTTGAGGGGGGGAAGTAGAAAGTAAAGATAGTAAATAATTTGCATTACTTTTATTGGTGTGCGTTAGGAATTTTTAATGTAAACAACTATGATACACCAGTGGTTGAAAAATGTTACTTTAGTATAAATGATGAAAAAAAAATATATATGTATATTATATACAAATTTAGCAAATTGTTGTTTATTGTGTTTACCTATCCTTATACTATACCTTCTATCATACTGATTGACGCATACTTTTAATTATATTTGTTGCTGCACACAATCGTTTTACATCTTATAAAGTCTTTTATTAGTTTTTACTTTCAGTTTAATAATATTAAATTCACTCTACAGGAATTGTTCAATCAATAGGTCAACATTGTTTTTTGCGAAAAATTAATTCAAAATTATGAAGATGAAATATTTGTTTTTATAAATGTGATACGAACTATAAAGTGTGAGTCTATTCAATTACAAACCTATAAACTTGTCTCGCAATAAAACTGCAAAGCTGAAGTCTGACAGAAAACGAGTGATGATCACGTGATTATAAAAATATTCAGATGTTGTGTCTATGAAAGAATCATTGTACTTAGCCTTATTACAAATTGATTGCACATTGCTTGAATATAAGAGTATGTATAGTAAATATAAGCTCCAGGAGTGGATGTGGTATTGAGGTGTATTGTACACCCTGTTAACTATACATTTCAATAAAATTCTTACGTCAATAAAAAATGTAAATCACTATACATAATATGTGGTAGAAAAACTTTTGTATATGTTTAAAAGAATAAATGATATAATATTGTTACAAATTTGTATTATTGAGCGAGCGTAGCGAGCGTCTCCACTTGACTCTTATGGCTCGAATGTCTGTTTTTTTTGTTTGTTTTTTTGTTTGTTTTTTTTCTGTTACTGCTTCGATACAGGTCGCACCGTTTCTCTGATCGACCTGAAAATTTTCACACATGTACATACCACCTAGGCGGGTTGCTGTATAGTTTTTTAACAAAATCCGATAGTTGGTTAAAAAAAAAAAAAAAAAAAAAAAATGTTCCGATCGTTATGAAATTTTGCAGGGTCAATAAGTACAACATACTCTCCTATTTTTTAAATTTTCAGCTAAATCGGTCAAGACCTTAAAGACTTATTGGTATGTAACATTATGGGAATGTAGTACTGGGGTCGTTGTTGCACGTACCGGTGCTCGCTCAACAACGCGACGGGACTTTAGCGTTTTCCTAGTTTATGATGTATTTTTATTTATTAAAAAAAAAATTGGTTGTATATACTTTGGATTTAATATTACTAAAATTAGTTTGGTGAAATTGTAACTATAATTTTTTTTATGTGCGCGAAATAATGATTTAAAATAGTGGAGATGAAGTATGAAACGAAAGTGTATTCAATTGCAAATCTATGTAAACCGTAGCTTTGACAAAACAATACACAGGTTGTTGCGCTCGTTGTAAATCTGCAAACTTGCAATATTGAGCAGGAACGACCAAGTCGATCATGTTATGACTACGTGATAATTAAATGGTGATGCTGCTATTAACAAATTGATTGCACATACTTAACTATTAGAATATTATACGTAATGTGATCAGCGGTGTGGGTCGGTGGGATCACTCCATAAGAGCCCATGTTAAATAGTGATCCCCCACTGTCGCAGAACGCCCTTTTTACCCCTACTGGTGTGTCTGCAATCCTCAAATTTTACATGGACATTACAGTCGTTCATCTCGACGGCGAAAAAGCCTAAAATGGGCTAAACTTGGGGGGCAAAGGCTAACCATTCGTATCTACACATCACGGAGCATGTATTGTTGTATATTTAAATAAAAAAAGTCACTGCTAACAATACGTCACGAAGCTTCAAAGATGGCCAACGCTTCATTTCTAACGCCGCACATACCAAAATAAATGTGAGAAAAATAATTGCTGACACTTAATTCCACTTTATTTAATTCAGAAGACAGTTCAAAACAATACAAATGCAACTTTAAAAAATACAACAACGGAATAGTCAGTTATAGTCGTAATTTGAGCTCACGTACTTCACGTAGGAAGTGAAGTAATGGAAAGTGGAAAGATAAAAAAGGAGATTAACATCAGAATAAAAAAGACCGGTAACTTTTACCAGTGTGTGAACGGCCTAGTGTGGGATAGGGAAATACCCATTCAGTGTAAGATCACACTATATAAAACTTATTTCATACCGATCCTTACGTATGCAGCAGAAACCTGGACAATGGGAGATAGAAAGGAGAGTCAGATGCAGGCGGCAGAGATGAGATTCCTGAGGAGCACAGTGGGCAAGACGAGAAGGGATAGAATAAGAAACACGGACATTAGAGAAATGCTAGGAGTAGAAAAGTTAAAAGACGGAATAGGAAGGACAAGGTTGAGATGGTATGGACATATAAAACGAATGGGGGAAAATAGGATGCCCAAGAAAATGTATGAAATAAGGATTGAAGAAGGAAGAAGAAGACGAGGTAGACCCAGGAAGAGATAGAAGGACATCATAGCAGAAGACTTGGAGGCAAGAGGAGAGAGCTGGGAAGATGTGGAAGAGATACGATTGTGGGAGGATAGAAAGAAGTGGAAAAAAATTGTTGCCAAACCCAAGCTGACCCTGCCAGAAGCAGGAAACTGCGATGCATAATGATGATGATGATGATGATGATGGATGATGATGATGATGATGATGATGATGATGATGATGATGATGATGATGATGAGGTCGTAATAGACCTCGTGAACCCACATTTTCAGAACTACGCCTTACTTTACGGACATCACAAGTGTGCGAAATTTAGGTTTTAATATATCTTTTACAGGCCAAATCTAAATGAAGCTATATACACTTAACAATAGTACGTAATATGTATTTGTGAAGGCTGTCATGGTCGAATGATGTATTTTTCTGTATTTTAATTATTATACGTAGGTATAAACAGTAAAAGTTTTCAACATGTATGACAACTTAGTGTTGATATCGTGCATCCACTGACTAATCACGTGATTTTCTTCGAGTTTCTTGAATAAGTTCTCAAGTAGAAAATAGAAAACAAGTAGAGAAATAGAACACATTGCGAAAATAGTACGCTAGGTATAAACTTAGGGATATCGCATCCGTTAAACAGCACTAGACCCTCATGAACACCCACTACCACGAATTGAACCTGCAACAGAGTTGAATGCCATGTTAGTAACCTAACTCTCGTATCTGACCTAATGATTACAAAATCATAAGCCACAAACGGGTTTAAGTATTCATATAATATATTAACAGAACATTTAGTTTAATAAATATACAATACTATATTTATTTAGCTAAGGAAATTATATTTCATTTCCAATAAAATAGATTATTAAACCAAAGTGACAGCACTGAGAGCAACTTTTGAAAGCATAAATCAATGTGAAAGTCGTCCTGGGCTAGGTGGACCTACCAGTTGCAGAGTAGTGATGTACTTCTTCCACCAGAGATATTTCTGTGGGACCAGAGCTGCTAGGAAGTAGTAGCTGTACATAACCAGGTGTACGAACGAATTTATTGTGGCCCCAAAGGAGTAATGCCCACCTGGAACAAACACATGTTAAGCGTGATTATAAATATCATAAATAAGTATTTATTTCTTAAAAACTGAAAACATTTTATTTCATGATTTTTCAACCCTGGCCAGACAACCTTCATTCAAAAATCGTGCTTACATCGTATTTACTGAATTTCTTCATTAATTGACTCATTTATCCTAATGAACAAGCGTTATTCAGTATCATACTATCTACTATCCACGACTGTTTCTAGATAATTTTATATTGGGATTGTTTGATGAGCGGAGAGGATTAGGTTGCAAATTGAATCACGGTCTATTAATCTCATACTTACCTGGGACAAAGTTTGCTGTTGTCCAAGAAATGAACGGCATCACTGTATGATGGTAAACATGAAGACCGGTGACTTGACTATCTTTCTTGCGTAATATGAAAAACACCTGCAAAAACAAAAGTAATTATCTCTGTTCAATGAAGATGATGCAACCTATATTAACCTGATAAACTGATTTACCTAAACACTCTTAATAAAAAGAGCGACAAAACCACTCAAAAAGAGTGAAATTGCGCTCTTTTTTTACTTGATTTGTACGCACTCATTTTGAGTGGCCATCACCCACTAATTCGAGTGAAATCATTTCTCTCAATTTTGGAGCGAAAAAGACCAATCAAAATCCAATCTTCCGCAAAAGATTGATTACTCCCTGATTTGCTGTTCATGATTTTTGGCAAACCTCATATTCGTTTGAGTGGGATCGTCTAATAAATCAGTTTTTTCTTTTCGTTTTTTTTTCTTTTCTTTTTTTCCTTTTCTTTTCTTTTCTTTTCTTTTCTTTTCTTTTCTTTTTTCTTTTCTTTTCATTCCTTACCCTTTTTATATTTGATTCATTCATAAATTGCATTTAATATCCCTTTTATTTGTCATCAAATTTGTTGAGTTTTTAATGCATTGTTTTAATATTACTATTTCAAATATAATCGTGTGAAATTTGTGTGAAATTTGAGCGTAATCGAAAAATTATTTCTCATAAAAATCGCAATTTTACGCTTTTTTTCGTTGTTAATAAATTACGCTCATCCAACAACGCGCCTGAAGAAGTGTTTGCGAAGCTTCCTAGTAATTCATTGTTTTAAGCATCCGATAGACGCGGAGATTTCTCTCCCCGTGCGTCGCACTCCATTGAAACACGCGTTGATTGGCGGAGAGAACTTCCCCGTGTATCGGACGCTTTAAGTTTGACATCGAGTTTGATGCTTTCCTGTTTCAGTGCTTTGTGCTTTTGTTGTTTTTACTAGGAAGCTTCGCAAACGCTTTTTCAGGCGCGTTGTTGAATGAGCGTAATTTTTTTTTAAACGAAAAAAGAGGAAAATTGCTATTTTCATGAGAAAATATTTTTAGATTGCACTCAAATTTCACACCAATATATAAATTCATAAAATTAAGGTTCTGTTAAAACATCATTACAATCGGATCAAGCATGTAGGTGTTATAAGTCGATGAATTTTTTTTAAACGAAAAAAAGCGTAAAATTGCGATTTTTCACGAGAAATAATTTTTCGATTGCGCTTAAATTTCACATGAATATATTAATTCATAACATTAAGGTTCCGTGAAAAAATAATTGCAATCGAATAAAGCATGTAGGTGTTAAACTGTAGATCTTCTATTTGTGGGCAGTACTTTTTTCGCCGCTCTTCATTCAAGCGGAATAAGTAGTCTTCTTTGTATTTTAACGTTAAGTGTCTCCGTTAAATCGTTATAAACTATTGAGGCATAATCAATTATGGGAAATATAAGAGCTTGAAGATATTAATTCAAGCTCTTATATTTCCCATAATTGATTATGCCTCAATAGTTTATAACGATTTAACGGAGACACTTAACGTTAAAATACAAAGAGTGCAAAATGCTTGTGTTCGATTTATTCTAAATGTGAGACGTGATGAACATATAACCCCATCTTATATTCATTTAAAATGGCTAAAACTGAAAGAACGACGAATGCTATCCTTAATTATGCTTACAATGAAAATTATGAAGACAAAATCTCCCCCCTATATTTATAATAAGTTCACAAGAATGGATAGAATACATAACCGCACAAACAGGCACACGCGAAACATGTTACAGATACCAAAGCATCGCACAACAAAATGTAATAAATCATTTATTATCACGGCAAGTCGGCTATGGAATGAATTTGGACTTGAATTGTATACTAGCAGGTCGAATATAACTCTCCGAAATCAAATACACAATACACTGCTTTCTAGGTATACTGGGAGTATAAGTAAATAATTAATATTATGTGTACAATATATTAGTCTCGCTATTGGGAATAGAGCATCATCATTATAATTGCTTGCAGAATTTACTTGTATACGTTTATTATTGTCAATCAATTTTCAACATCAATTGTATGAATTTGTATCCACAGTTATTAGTATGTATCTAATATTAGTTTAGTAGAAATAGTAGTAGTAGTAGTAGTAGTAGTAGTTAATAATAGTTTAATTAGCATAATTAATTAGTATGATTAGTATATTACTTACATATCTATTATAAAAAAACTTATGTATTACATGTTGTAGAGGTTGGCTATGGTCAAAGGGGCTTTATAGCCCTATGTAGCCCACCTTTAAGTCAATAAATATCAAATATCAAATATCAAAACCCTTAATGCCTGATGGCGCGCGTCACAGACTTCGGTCAGCGTTGTCGATAAGGAGGCTCCACTCCTTTCAACACAATAGAAGTCCAGATATTTTGAAGGCATCCAGAAAATTTAATCGAAATTGGAGAATCGGTTTAGCCGGAATCGTGTGAACAAACACACAAAAATACAAACAGAAAAAGGGAAAAAATCTTAAAATTACGATTTTCATGAGAAATAATTTTTCGATTGCGCTAAGAAAACGTGGCATTTCTAAGTCCAAAGATTTTGAAGGCCTCCAGAAAATTTGATTGAAATTGGAGTATCGGTTGAGCCGTAATCGTGTTTACAAACACACAAAAATACAAACAGAAAAAAACAAGAAAAACGAAAAAAATCGTTAAATTGCAATTTTCATGAGAAACAATTTTTTGATGGCGCTCAAAAAGGTGGCAGTTCTAAGTTCAAAGAGTTTAAAGGCCTCCATAAAATTTCATCGCAATTGTAGTATCGGTTTAGAATCGTGTTAACAAACAGCAAAAAATACAAAAAAAGGGGGAAAAAACATTCCGGATTTTTTTCCGGTGTAGTGAAATGGAATCTTCGGCTCGCTCGCTACGCTCATCCAATTAAGTGTTACTGGTACGCATAGATGAAAAGATAGATTGGGGTTAAATGCTTCTAGTAAGCAGGCAAAGGAACAGGGAATAATTAGCTTCATATGTACTCATTCATATACACAAATAAGAATCAAAGTTAGTACTCACCGTATCAAGTAGATCAAAAATCTTCAGAACAAAATACAAATATGCACCTCTACTCTCCTAAAACCACAAAAGAAAAGAAGAGTGATTACGAGCAGTCAAGTGTACAACTTCTTCAGATGTAGATCAAAACCAACCACATCGTCTTTTGTTTGTGAATGTGTCTATTACTTACCGTGATTGCGGTGTAACTATTAGAGTAATCAACTGGCTCGCACGAGAACTTATGTCTTGTGAACAACTCTATTTGCCAGGCCTAGAAAATAGGGAACACTTTGTAACACTCCAACGAGAAAAGCACGGATAAGACCACAGATCAAATAAATAAATAAAGCTAGAATGGCTATAATATTCACTCGTAAAAAAGACTAACAAATAAAAATAAATTCAAAGTTAGCTAGTGTTTATCCTAGATGACACTATACAAGTGTAATATAATGTACATATATTTGTTTTGTCTTTATGTATAATAGTTTATGAATATGATCGTACTATTGACAGAAGTTTAAAAAGTGGCTCCACCGGGAATTGAACCCGGGAGTTGCTGTCCGTCCACTGGCCAATAGAAGGCAACAGATAATATATATTAAAAAAAATGAATCCAGCCAGCAAAAATCTTTTATTTTACTATCAAAATGTACGAAGTATAAAAAATAAATTTGCAGAGTGCGACATTCATTTACTAGAATTGAGTGATACTGATGTTGTAGCACTGAGTGAGACATGGCTATTAAACACGGTTCAAGATGCAGAAATTCCCTTGTGAAAATCGTTCACAATATTTCGGTGAGACCGAGCAAATAACAAACGTGGAGGAGCAGTTCTCATTGGAGTCAATGCATCCTGGCCTTCTAAGAGACGATATGACTTGGAAACTAACTGTGAGTTAATATGGGTTGAAATAACGATTCCAAAAACTAAACTTCTAGTAGGCTGCTATTATAGGCCTCCATGTAACAAGAAAAGTGATCTTGAGGAATGCTTTCAATCCATGCTTCGTGTTCTGCCTCTTGGTCATGTTGTGCTTCTTGGTGATTTTAACTTGTCTGCTAGATGGACTTCTTCAACAACCAGTGATTGCAAAAGTAATATGGATGTTTGGTTCATGGATCACTTAATACACGGGCTAGGTCTAGCACAGCACAACATGCATTTCACACGCGAGCTTGCTACATTGGACTATGTTTTAACTGATCTTCCAACAGTCATTGTGACTTGAGGGAAGGATTTCTTCTCTTCGGACCATAGCTCACTTGACGTCGAGGTAATCCTGCCAACTAGGGTGATGCGGTCCCAAGTGCAACATCAGCGTAAGATACCACAATGGCACAGAACAAATTGGGGAGAAGTAAACGATGCACTGTCGTCGCTTCCATGGGATCAGCCCACGGGCGATGTTGATGATGCAGTAAATACGTTTAGTATCTGGACAGCCGGCGTAATTTAATGAGAATGTTCCGCATCGTAAACCAAAGTCTAGGAAGTTTCCACAATGGTATAAGCATGATACTATGTCGACTTTAAAAAACAAGAATGATGCCTGGAAAATTGTGGAAAGAGTCTCCGAGTATAAATACGCGTACCACATTTGAGGATTTGCGACGTCGATCGAAGGCACTCCTCAGGAGGGACTACAAAGATCACTTGGCAAACATTTCCTCCAATGTGTCAAAAAACCCAAAGAGATTTTGGACGCTTATTAATTCAAGGCGAAAATCTGAACGAATTCCTAGGGAAGTGTCATTGAATGGTAATAGTGCAATGGACAATGCAAGGCCTGAATTATTCAATGAATATTTTTATAGTAATTTTAAAAAGCCTGCAACTCCAGCTGTTCCCGTCTCCCTACCTGTAAAAAGTGTATTTCCTCACACCCTCTCTTCACTGTTTACTACTCCATCTGAAGTTCATCAACTTATCAAGGACTTGCGGCCTAATCGTGCTACTGGATCGGACAACATTGGTGCTGTGTTTCTAAAGAAATGCTCTGCTTCTTTAATTGTTCCATTAACGATAATATTTAATCTATGTTTCAATGCGGGACGATTTCCTCTTGCTTGGAAGCAAGCCAATGTCATCCCATTGTTCAAATCAGGGAAAAAAATCTTTGGTAAATTGTTATCGGCCAATTTCTATACTCCCTATTCTTTCAACACTTTGCGAGCGAATCATACATCGGCGTCTTCTAGTATTTACATTGCCATATCTCTCACCGGTACAGCATGGATTTCTTCCTGGAAACTCTTGTCTCAGCAATCTGGCAGTCTTCCAGCATCATGCAGTTGAAGCCATCAACAACAAAACACAACTAGATGTCGCCTATGTAGACTTTGAGAAAGCCTTTCATTCAATAGTCATAGTCATCTTGTTTACAAGATCTCAAAACGATTCAGCATTCACGGTAAATTCTTGGCAATACTATCTGACTTTCTTTCAAATCGTAAGCAACGTGTTGTTATAAATGTATCATCGTCATCATGGCTTTCTGTACTTTCCGGTGTCATACAAGGCAGTGTCTTGGGGCCGTTGTTCTATACCTTGTTCCTCGATGATATTATGGATTATATGCATAACCAATTGTGCAAAGTGCTACTTTTTGCTGACGATTTGAAATTAATGATGGTTATTAACAATTTTTTGGATTCAATCATGTTTCAAAATTCACTCAATATGTTTTCTATGTATTGTGTGGACTGGTGCCTTAAGCCGAATCCAGACAAATGTTCAATTTTGTCTATTACGCATAGGACAAGCCCAATTGATTGTCAATATTTTATTATGAAACGTCCAGTAGCGAAGGTGACCTGCCAGAAAGATCTAGGAGTGTTAACAGACTCAAAACTTATGTTTAAGGAACACATTCAGAAAACAACTTCTAAAGCTATGTCTATGCTGGGGATTTTATACAGATATACTGAAATTAATGACCCCATTGCTTTAAGGGCATACTTTACTACCTGTGGTTTACCAATTGATGAGTACTGTTCTCCAATTTGGTCAATGGCTGCTCAAACAAATTTGAAGCAATTTGATCGAGTGGTTTCATTTTTTCTTGCTTTTGTGCGAAATCGTGTTCCTGAATGCAGGAACCAAACAAAGCAAGAATTAATGAAACTACTCAGGATGTCTTCATTAGACTCGCGTCGACAAAGATCAGACATGGCGTTCTTGCATCGCGTTGTAAATGGACATATTAGGTCCGACATTCTAGTGTCATTGTTCCCGCTCAGAGTTCCTTCTCGTTCTACTCGACTGTGTCACCTGTTTCATGTCCCAACTCCCCGTCTATCAACAACGAAAAGATCACTATTCATTCGTCTTCCTACAACTTTCAACTCCTTCCCACAATCTCCATTAATTGACATTTTTGCTAATAAATTTCGACCTTTTTTATCATCAATTCGGCATCTCACAAATCATTAATTGGATAGTTAAGCTTAAGTTTTAAAACAAATTGATTATTTATTGTTTTATTAACTGTTTTGTTCTTTTTATACATATCAGTAGTTTATAAAATATCATCAATTCATCATCGTATAGGTAATTCATTGTATATCATCATTATGTTATTAACTATTGATTTATATGTATTCAAGTTATTGTAAGTGTTAACCAACTATGTTACTGAAATGATTATGTTCTACTGTTTTTATAACATTTTATGTTTTAATAATATGATTTTAAATTTATTATCCTAGTACCTCAATGTAAAATGGCAGCAATGCTGTATAAAATAATAAATGTAATAAATAAATAAATATATTAGACAACTTACTTTAAAACAAAAGATTCCGTTCAAAACAACATTGACAACATTGTAAATTAGCATTATCTTCTTTAAATCATATGCTTTTCGTTTCGCCATAAATTTTTGTCCAAAACTGAGAGAGAAAAACAAATATAATCCCATTATAACTAGTAGTGGCGTAAAACTAGTAAGTAAAACATGATGTTTCATTCTTGGATCTGCAACAGAAAATTAATATTTTATTAAAGTACATAACTGATAGTTTAAACTTTTAAACAGTTTTAATAATATTATCATTTAAGAACACCTTGAAGAATAATTCCTAAATTTGATCCAGAGATTGTTGGGTTTATTCAACAAAATATGCCATGCCTTGGCCTTCAAACTCTACAACCGTCCATTTACCAAACCATGTCTGAGCTAGCCAAGGTCTGAGAGTCCTCGGGGATGTAAGTGTACACTAATAATATTTAATACAATACAGAAATGTAAAAAGTCCATCCCCACCGGGGTTCGAACCCGGGTCTCCCACATTCCAGGTAGGCGCCTAAGCCAAGTAGTCTACCGAGACGGTAACCTTTGAACTTCTGAATAGTACTTGCATTGTAGAACTAAATGGGTGGAACAGTATACTGCAGCGAATATTTGTTGCCTTTTAACTGACCATGTGACCACCCAACATTTTTATAATATTTATATTATTTATTGATCACTAACAACAGGTATTTACCCACAAGTGATAGGTAACTAACAATTCAAAATACAATCCAAAACAATACAAATACCTTATACAAATCATTAATTACATGAACAAGTACTATAAAGTTAAAATTTTACAACAAATACAACAAGAAAAAAATTAATAACTAACGCAGGTATATGGGAGGGTTTATTTCTCGATTTGGATTTATTCGGAAAACATTCCCGTAGATGGAATTGATGATATTTAATACAATTCAGAAAATTTGAAAGTCCATTCCCGACCGGGGATCGAACCCGAGTTTCCCACATTCCAGGTAGGGTTAACTTGAAATTAAAATGCAGGTTAGGCTAGCTTATCGTATTAAAAAGAGCCCTCTAAAGCGATCTTTCTTTAAAACTATGACATAGTGAAAGCATCACAAAATTATAATATCTATTTCGCATTTTTTAATGGAGTAAAATTCGATCAGTTGGAATGAATTTGGATGTTGCATATTGTTATTACTAAAACATACCTCTGTGTTTTTCAAGGAAGTCCTCCCAGCCGTGTTCATAGAGTTCCCACGCTCCTCCACCAGTCATATTCGTCCCAACCATGCTGCACCTCGTTTTTATTTCTAGTCTAGACGTATATTGTTGCAATCTAATAATAGAATAGAATAAGTTATAACAATTTGATTCTAAAACTCATTATCTCAGGCTCTAGGTTTCGTGTGAATAAATAAATATATTCGTTTTGTCTTTTCAGCCAGACACAAAGTTGATTTTCTGTGTGGGACTTTCTTTTAAAATTAACTGAGTCATCACTGATACCGCAGAAACCATCGTCGGGTGAATAAAGGCCAGCAATTTTCATTTTGTTCAATTAGGTCTCAGGTTTACATCCATGAAATATTTGCTGGAATCGTCCGTAATGGGTCAAGTGTATTATATTTAGGTGAATACGATTTACTTCGAAGACCTTTGTTGATAATTAGCCGTACGTAGATGGATGTAGCTTGTAAGACAATCTTTAAGTTTTTCAACTTGAAACTTTTAATGTAGTGGGTTGGTTATTTATGAAACTTTGTGCTATAACTACATTACGTGATTATTTGATTGAACTGTATTATTGTAAATGGAAATCAGGGAATCTTTTTTCTACATCCTGTTATCCACCGATACAAGAATCAGCGAACACTCGTCGGCGCCGACAGGGTTAGCTTGGTAGAAAAGCTATACTAAAGGGAAAGCCTTTTAAGAAATGCATAGATTACTAAGAATTTGTGGCTCTTTTGATTCAGATTGTGATTCAGGAAGGCTGTCAGAACTAGAGGGTTTCAACAAGGAACTTGAGCTCGTCTTTACACTAGTAAACAATGAGCTTGTTACCGAAGTTAAAAATTAGTCAACTTTGTTGATGAATAGGTATAACAAGACACAACACAAGCTACAGATTCGTGTGTGCTTTCAGGCTATTCAACTTCGCAAATCACAAATCACAAGCTCTTTATCCTACACTTGTTTGAGTGTTCATGAAGACTAGAAGACAAATTAATTAAAAGATACAAGAACACTAGTCGTGGTCGTCGTCGTCTTGGTCCAGCCCGGGCCTGTGACCACACATGGTTATGCAATGGTCATAAAATGGCCTTATTTAATCGTTGTGACAAAGTCGACGACGACCGACGACGTGAGAATCCTCCATTCCTACCCTCCGACCCCCTGTCTATGGCTGGATCTGGCCAGCATGGGTCAGGAGCATTTTGACCTTACGTTTGACGCACCCTTAAACCAACTGAACTCAAAAACCTATAATTTAAACATTATGTATCAATCAACTCAAAAGTAAATGTTCCAGGGTATTCAGAACATGGCTCGCTCACTCGTCTTACAACGACTTTGGCGTTTTCCTAATTTTTGTAGTGCTAGCTTAACAAATCAATCAGAAACACCATAATAAGTTTTCCTTTGATTTTGACTTTGAGCAATTTCAATGTATCACTACACGATAGCATTTGCGCTATATTATTAACTACTATTCTTATTCTATTCTCGCTAAGCAAATTCTACCTTTATTATGTAATTTTTAAATGAACTTACTTGTCGAATGGATCGTACCCTTCAGGCTGCCTTTTCTACGATCCACCCCAGAGCGTGGTATAAGCAGGAGTAGGAATAGGAGGAGGAAATTGTTCATGTAAATAGTGTACTGAGCCTTGGTTGAAAGTGCATCATAATTTATTTATTTATATTATACAGTAGTAAATATTTTCAGTTAATTAAGAAATATTTCTTTTTATTTCTTGGTCTCACGACTTTTTGCAAAATATTACTAATGTTATTTTATTTTTATTGCTAATTGCCTATAATTCCCTTTTATAACAGAGCGGGTACTGTATTTTTATGAACACGTTCACTCGATTTATTGGATGAGCGTAACGAGCGAAGCGAAGATTTCATTTCACTACACTGGAGAAAAAAATCCGGAATGTTTTTTTTCTTTCTGTATTTTTGTGTGTTTGTCCACACGATTCCGGCTAAACCGATACTCCAATTGCGATGAAATTTTCTGGAGACCTTTGAAATTTCTGAACTTAGAACTGCCACGTTTTTGAGCGCAATCGAACAATTATTTCTAATGAAAAAAGCAATTTTACAATTTTTTTCGATTTAAAAAAAAATTCTTCGACTTATAACACCTATATGTTTTATCTGACTAGGAAAACGCTTATGTCCTGCCGTTGTTGGATGAGCGTATTGGTGCATTAAGCTGCCATGTGTTATGCGGATTTTCTGTTGTTCTGTTGAAAAAATTATTACTAAGTTAATTTTTTTTTAAATTAAATTAAAATTAATAAAAAAAAACTTAAATTTTAATTTTTTTAATTAATCGTAATTTTAAAAAAGAAAAAATCGAAAAATTGGGATTTTTATAAGAAATAATTTCTCGATTGCGCTCAAATTTAACACTAACATATTAATTCATAAAATTAAGGTTCTTCGAAAAAATCATTACAATCGGATAAAGCATGTAGGGTTATAAGTCTAAGAATGTTTAAAAAAAAAAAAACGTAAAATTTCGATTTTTATGATAAATATTTTTCAATTGCGCTCAAATTTCACAAGAATATCTTAATTCGTAAAATAAAGGTTCTGTGCAAAATCATTAAATCGGATAAAGCATGTAGGTGTTATAAGTCAAAGAAATTTTTAAAAAATCGAAAAAAATCGTAAAATTGCGATTTTCATGGGAAATAATTTTCCGATTGCGCTCAAAAACGTGGCAGTTCTAAGTTCAGAGATTTCGAAGGCCTCCATAAAATTTCATCTCAATCGGAGTATCGGTTTAGCCGGAATCGTGCGGACAAACAGACAAAAATACAGAAAGAAAGAAAGAAAGAAAGAAAAAAAAAAAAAAACATTCCGGATTTTTTTCTCCAGTGTAGTGAAATGGAATCTTCGCTTCGCTCGCTACGCTCGCTACGCTCATCCAATTAAAATGATTTTTGCATAGAACCTTAATTTTGTGAATTAATATATTTTTGTGAAATTTGAGCGCAATCTAAAAATTATTTTTCTTGAAAATCACAATTTTTCGATTTTTTCGATTTAAAAAACATTTCTTTGACTTATAACACCTACATGCTTTATTCGATTGTAATGATTTTTTCACAGAACCTACAGAACCTTACGAAGAATAGTTTTCTCGTCCCAAACGAAATTAAGTCTGGCGTAAAACGTCAAAGTCCCAACGACCAGAATGGCCTAACCACCATCACTGACTCGTAATCAACCAATCAAATGTCCTAGGCAAAAAAGATAAAACCCTCTTTGGCTTGGTGACCACCCCTGAGACTAGTTGTAGAAAGTCAGCATTCTTATTCAGGTATATTAAAACTAAGTGGCATGGCGTAATTCATTGTGACGAATGTCGATGGTTAATATGTTCATAACTCATGACTATTAACCTTATCACCATAACCTTCGACCGCAGGCTGTCAATAATTATAGGTAGATGTCAACGGTCAAGTGACTAATATTGAGTCAGAAGCGTCCATCAATTTTCACTTAGTATTTGGAATAACAAGAACATACCTCGCTCAGTTGATCTAGCGAATTGTACTAAAAATCATTATCATTCGTTCGTTACAGCTGTAATATATGTTCATAATGAGTTGTGACTAATTACACATGGCTATTTCAAATACATTATAAATTGCTGACAGACATTTTTTCTCGATTTATCAAAATATATTCATTAACATCCATTATCAAACCATTACCTTACTCAAATTAAATTGCCAACAAAAATTAAATCATTGGTCAAAATTTACATAGAAAATTACAAAATGATCTTAAGTCAGCGGTTTAGCAAAGATAGTTTAACCGGTTCCCACTCGAACACTGAAGTTAAACAAACTCGGGCGTGGTCAGGGGTAGAGTGGGTGACCGCTCTGAACTGAAACTCACGTATATCGCTGGTTAGAGCAGATGAAGGGTTCGAGAGCTAGTGTAACGGCTTCGTTCTCCTCGACGTCTACTCGGCAGTCCAGGTTAGTGGAGGAACCTATATGACTGTCAAGGTTACACCGTCTTTTCGGATGGGACGTTAAGCCGTTGGCCCCCTTGGTACTTTTCGAAAGGAGTGGGCTACATGCTGGTACCGGGTTTCCCCTCCTCCCTTTTGTTCATACTTCATCCTCATCTATCACCACTCATCGTCTTGAATAGCCAAAGTGCATTAATATGAGACGTTAAGCAATATCCAATCAACAAATTATCTTCCTGACAATATCCTGCATTTAAGGCCATTCCAGAGCACTTTTACCGATATTTTGAAAGTCAAAGGAAAATGGCTGAAAGGTGGTTGGATTAAAAATGAACGTGAATAAAAAACGAAGAAAAAAAAACTTTTTTTTGCGCGGTAAAAAAGCTCTATTTTGGCCATTATATGCAAATTTTGGGTTAATACGAAAATGAATGTTTTAGATGCAATATTTAATTTTGAGCTATGATTTTTTTTATTGTTTCAACACACCTTTGTCTCTGGACTGAGTATAAGGAAAAATCATTTTATGAAAATGATGTTCGATGTGCGATTTTTTGTCACATGGTACAAAAAAGATTTTTGAACTGGAACACGGAAAAAATCGTTCATCAAAAGTTATTTCAGAAAATTATTTTCCCTTGTACCCAGTCCAGAGACAAAGATGTGTTGAAACAATAAAAAAAATCATAGCTCAAAATTAAATATTGCATCTGGAACATTAATTTTCGTATTAACCCAAAATTTGCATATAATGGCCAAAATAGAGCTTTTGTCCCGTCCAAAAAGAGAGTTATTTTTTCTTCTTTTTTATTCAAGTTCATCTTTCATTCAACCAACTTTTAGCCATTTTCCGTTGACTTTCAAAATATCGGTTAGAGTGCTCTGGAATATAGCCTTAACATTTTAGATATTACTTTGGATACTAAAGCAATAAAATACAATACAAATTGATCTCCATTCATAATTCACAGTCAGCCATTATTAGCGATATTAATCTTTATATTGCATTTTTAACGGTCATCATAATGTGTTCCGTCTCTCATTCTATTTACGATTACCAGTGAATTATGGTTGGTTTCGCCATTGGTTAATACTTTAATGTGGGCCCCTATCACTCACACACATACTCACATCGGTCAAGCAATTAACTTGGTATTCAATTCATGGAATAATAAAAATGCAAGTGATTATACGGAAGAAAAAGTACGCAATGAATGGTTATAAGGTTTTCAAATAATAGTTCTAATTTACGTTTAAGTAATTTTTTATGTTTTTAAATATGACGTGAACACGTCGACGTCAACTACATCAACTTCTTTGAATTCACGCAAGTATGCATGCAGTAAAGTACTATAGACTTATAGAATGAACACCAATCTACAGTAGACCACAGCCAGTAAATGATATATGTTCATACTTACTTAGAAATATATAATTATATACAATTAAAAAGTAAATGCATGTTTTATAATATAGTGGTGGCACGATTGACACAACTGACTGACTTTGTACGTCATACTCATGTGATATTACATATCAACACAATATGTTACCATGATTAATGCTAATTTATATTAATTTCCAAATGTACATTCACAGTAAATAAAAATATTTTTGACGAGCACAAACTACAACTTTTCAAAAATAAGTTATTGTGTGCGTGGCATAATAAAATGTCCATGTAAAATATACGTTGTAAGTCAGTTTATTAAAATGTAAGCAACATTGAAAATACAAAATCACTCATTATTTAACATATGAATTGTTATATTAGCTAATGTGAGCATCACTATTTTATCATCAGGCTGCCTTCTTTGGTTTATTCACGTACGTACGAATATAGAATTGCGTGAATAGATACAAAAATACAAAAGTTTGGCTGACGCAAACCCAAGGCAAGAACTTCGGGATGTCGCATCCATTGAACAACACCTGGCCCTGATAGAATATCATAACCGCGAACTGCGTCTGCAAAATAGAGGGGTTAACCATGTTAAACCAGTTGATATAATAATCAAGCACTTACAATGACACCTATATCTTTTTAATGTACAATATCTTGCGTAATACGTCTTTTTATATACTGGCAAAAATATTCTCGTCATAAACAGCAAACGTATACATTATTTTAGTTACACTTTCCAAAACACATACATACAATTGCATTGTCAAAGACGATTATAAAAAAATAAACCTATCAAATAGTGTACTTTTTACTGGCAGTTACTTACATTCATAATATTCCCAATATTGTGAGTATGCATTAACCAAAAATAAATTTTAAAATGTGATGGTTTACCTCGAAAGACTATGATATTCTTATAACTCCGTGACTTCTGTTATCTTTTTATTTTATTTTGGAAAATTTTGGATGATGAATTATGGCAATATATATCAGCCAAAACAAGCAAAAATTGTTCCAAAACAAGGAAGCAAATGCTGACGTCACCGACGGGTAGATGGCAGCCAATCAGCGGTCCCCGATTTAAAATACGGATCGCTCGTTGGCCCGCCGAAACCGCACGCATCTGCTTACTTGCTTCGGAGCAACTATTTTTTTTATAGAGATACTTTCTTATTCAATAATAGTTTCTTCAAATTACAACATTCTAGTACATGGATGTCCTCAAATGTGGCACAAATCGGTCTCTTTCATTAGGTGTTATAACTTGTTTTAACTAATCTGGGTGGGGGCCAATCTCCTAGCATCTGAACCAGGTTCCTGCGCCTCTGGACCCTCAGGATCTTTCACTAGTCAATGTTCTATGTTCAAATTGATCACCTTTGTCATTCAAACTCAAATGCTACTTAATTTCACACAGGATTATTGTTTTTATATTGTGTTCATTAAACACATTACAAAACATTTTGTTCTTGTCAAACTGTCAAAGAAATTACCGAGTCTGTCCGGAGTTTCTTTCTTCAAGGTTGCAGTAAATAATTACAATAATAACATGTAAAGAGAATTATGTCAAAATTAAAAACACTCAAATAATAAGAATAAGAATAATAAGTAATTAAATAATATTGTAAATTATAATACAATACAATAATTACCTCGAAGGATAAAACATTTAAAACATACCAGTGTACCGAAGAAGAAAATAGACTTGTTGACATTATTCTCAAACAACACTTATTTCATCCTCACGCGGCATAAAATAAACATTTTTCTTAGGCCTCAGAAAACCAAGTCAAATACATTCTAAGAGACCAAACGACAATCGGTCTATACTACATTTTGTAGATATAACAATTAAAGGAACGTAAATCACAGTTTTGAATTAAGATGTTGAATTGGTAAAAACGTATATTTTAGAAAACAATACAAAAAGTTACTTAAAATATAAGCTTTTTATGTGCATATTGGAATTTTTTTAGCATTGTATCCTTACAATAGTGTCGGTAAAAAATTAATTTGTATTGATTTTTTAAACGCTTGCCTACCCACATACTATCATTTTCCATTAGGTGTGCAGGAAACCCCCACATCAAAAGGAAATAATAATTTTTCGTGTGAAGCCTGCCTAGGGTGCAGTTCATGCCCCTCTTCAGGTGTCTAGCTAGATCTGTTGAAGATAGGGCAATTGTGAAGGGATGTCCTAGGGCAGTTTAAGAGGACACAATCCCCAGCATTCGCAATAACGACTGATAAAAACCTCAGAATAAACCATCAGTTAGAATTGCGCTCTTTACGCGCGAGCCAACACTGTCAGTGGGAAGACAAAAATGTAAATGCATCTACAAAATTAAAAAAATCAAAAAATCAAATAAAACGCTTATAATATTCGAAAAAAGTGCAACAATTACGTATACCGTTAAATCATTGTCATAATAGAGTGGGAATAAAACTTAAAACTTACCCCCCCCCCAAGGCGGTGGTAGGGAGAGAGAAATATACATACCAGTTGTAAAGTTGTAATGTATTTCTTCCACCACAGATACTTCGGGGGGACTATGGTGGACATGAAGTAGTAACTGACATGAAGCGTGCACGAACGTGTTGGTCAGTGCTTGCAAGCTGGCTGTCCACCTGGAACAAACAACGTATAAAGTTGTTATGTATTTCTTCCACCACAGATACTTCGGGGGGACTATGGTGGACATGAAGTAGTAACTGTACATGATAGCGTGCACGAACGTGTTGGTCAGTGCTTGCAAGCTGGCCTGTCCACCTGGAACAAACAACGTGAGTGCTGGCATCTTGGATAGCCGTAGGATATAGTAACCACAAGCAGGAACATACGTGTACATTATTTGGTCATATTATACGTGAAATACCGCTCTAAAACACGGTTGAGTGATCTTATTATTATGGTGAGTATCTTGTATCTTCATCATACATTGATAAAATCGTAAAATTCAGTCGATTTTTGAATGTGAATTGATAATTTTCGGTCACAATTGTGACGCAAGTATGATTTAGACCTTTTTTTACCGTGTTTCACTGGTGTTGAAAAAATATTCCCATTGTATTATTTTCTTCTATCGGTGGCTAATTTGTTGAAATCTTGAAAGTAATAAATGCAAATACTGTGATGGGCCCAATATTATAGCCACTCTTGTTGATCGTAATAGTTGCCTATGTGCGTAAGAAAATTAACTTCCCTCTCAATCTCATAGTGGTTCGTGTAATGCATAAATACCTGGAGTGAAAGCAGCTGTCACCCACGTGAGCGTGGCCATCAATGTGTGGTGATAAATGTGGAGACCGCTCACTTGATCATTTTTCTTTCTCAACACAAAAAATACCTGTAAATGAACGATAACAATTATTAATAAACTCTTATTTTAAAAAAAAATGGCTTAGAATTAATCATATCATAAAATTTGGTTAAAATTTGTCAACCATGCAATCAGAAGGTAAGAACTTAATTTAGTCTGCACATTAACAATAGTTGAGTGATTTTATTGGGTTATAGGTAGAAAATCAATGTATACTCCGCAAATCTATAATTTCACGGTAGTAACTTTTGTCCCGAATTAATACGTGAACGCATGAAATTGATGAATAAATGAATGAATAAACTAAATTAATGCAGACCCAAATAAAATTGTTATACGACATGAGGTCGATGTGCATGTTTATTCCAACTATTACAGTTTCACATTGTCACACATGTCATGTCACACAGCTAACAAGTAATAAAATAACAAACTAACAGAACTTCTCATGGGTTCTCCCTGATCCGGAAAAAAATTGGTAAACTTAAGAATTTTCGAGGTAGGTCCTATCGGCAAAAATCTCCCATAAGAAATAACATGGCGACGATCTTTATGCCCCATGACCTTGGAGAATTTTGGTCCAAAACGATATTGGTCATTATTGACTTTCGCTACTACCGTTTCTGTAAATCCTCTACGTTCTGTTTTTGTTATTTGGGCAAGTGGTACGGTCAAAATATACTGATACCAAGAACAGGGTGTAATTTTGGAACGTTTTTTTTTGTGTTTGAGTGTATATTTGTGCAAAGTTTTGAGACACAATTTTCCGAATGCCAAAATAATAAGCATGTTGAAGCCGATTTAAGAAATTTGCCAAATCGCCAATATTCGCAAAGCAAATTTCAGGATCAAAAAGCTTAAAAAAGTCGTGTAATATCTCAGGTACAAGATATTATATATTTTAACTGTCATTTAAGTGTAGTAATGCTCTAAACTACGTGGTAAAAAACAATTTTTGTGGGTAATAGAATAGCACATTTAAGAAAAAAAGAGTGTGATTAAAATTAAATAAAGTGCACCCAAATACATATATTTACTTGTGGGATAAGATCTGGGATTCTTATGTAGCGCCACCACAACGATTATCGTCTCAGATTGGTTTTACAAATTATAGAATATCGATACGAGACAAATTTGAGATGGCTCATAAGTCATAATACAGCACGTCAAGTTATGAACCGACATCCAATAAAGTTTCTACAACCAAAGATCAATCTTTTTATCCTAGGCATTGATGGAAAGAGAAGTTTGATTGAAGTTCATGTACTGCTACTACTATTACTTCGAACAACTGAATAGGAAAGACGTTAAATAAATAAATACATAAAAGATTATTACAACCTTGATAACTTTGAATAACACCTGATCATTTATTTACCATTGTATGCTTCTTTTAGAAGTAGTATAGTAGTTTATGGTGGTATGTGGTTATGTTCTATACAATTTATAGAGGTATAGTTTATCATCTGGCGTACATAGTTTACTGTACATTATCTGTTTTTTTCAGACTCGTGTTATTTTATATTGCAGGGATAGCAATCGCTTTGTTACAGAGGGAAGCTAAGAAAAAACAATTGTTCACGAACGTCGGAGGCTGAATCTAATCTCATAACTTTCGGAGGCCGGATTCCTGCAACTATTTTACCCTGAGTATATATTTTTTTCTGTTATTTATCTAGGTGCCCGTTAGGGCGCCGCAGCCAAGCCGCGGTGCGCTACACACTCAAGCACCTTATACACCAAGCAGAGTTGGGGTGATTTCGAGGTGTTACCCAGCCGTCATGTAACGTGATGTGAACTTGAAAAAATTTAAACAATCGAGGGGATTTAGGTACCTGACAACACATGCCAAATTTTATTGGGGTACGATTATTCCTTCTTGGTGAAAAAATGGCTTGAAACATGCTCAAAATCACTTTAAGGATGTTAGCTACTGCTAGCTACTGCAAGCGACTGCTAACATCAAATAAGTCGGCCCGCGATTCTGACCAGACGGGTGGGACAACAATGTTCATATTTTACATGGACATTAAGGTTATAGAAATATAGTCTCTTTTGAAAAAAAAAGTTGAAAAAGTTTGTTGGAAGGCTTCCAAATAAAGGTTTTAAAATAAGCCTTAAACACTTGGCATACAATCAACAAGTAACCATAGTTACTTGACACTAATGTTGACGGTATAAGCAGAGTTAGGCGGGAAAGTGCGATACGTAAACAAATAGCGGACATTTAAAATTTTTCTTCTTGTGTGGAACGAGAAAAGGTGTCATTATACTCTCATAAACAAATCAAATCAGAAACCGTCCCTGGCCTAGGCCCAGATGTGGAAAATTATTTATAATGCAAAAGTGTAGGTCTAAAGTTCCATTTGGCTATAGGACTAGTAAAATTCATACTTACATTACATGTTTGACAAGCCTAGCCAACCCTATGCCAGCACAACATTGGACTGATATGAACTTGCTCAACTGTTGTTTACATAATTGCAACAATCAAATCATTTCATACAACTTGTCTTTCGATTGGCCCGCGTTTATGAAGGCACTGCCATCTAGAATAAATATAGAACTTTTTCGAGCTCTTTGCTATACGCAAATCTTTTTAAAGTGTTTGGATTTCGTGATACTCTTTCAACCATAGACATCCTATATAATTGGCTAGACCAGCAGTCGGTGGTCCACTTCCGGTACAATTAGAAGCCATCTTAAAATGACAGTTTACATGTTAATCAAATGGGAGCGATTTGTGGCCAAATAGTTCTCAAGATTGCCGCCAGGTTGACAGGTAAGCATACTAGCCTTTAACAACAAATGATTACTAAATTCCCTTATGCAATCACTTCGTATTGTTTCTTTTGTTTAATACCATGCTGCACAAGCTAAAACCATATCAAACAATCCAGTAAAATACTTTATTGCATTAAAAAAGCATAAATTAAAACACCAAATCGCCATCTTGAAATGGGCCGGTTGAGTCTTCAATTTGCTACGCTCGCGCCTGTGCGGAGGTATAGGAGACTGCTAATCTAGCCTACTATAGGCTTTAATATCAATGCTTTCAACTCACAACCCATGACGTTTTCCACGATACCGTTCAAGAATACCAATTCCTTCGAAAACGAAAACGACTTCGTTTTCAAATTGCGTTTTCAACTCATCTCCCACGAACTCAAGAATTGGGGTCCAGTCCTTATACCGTCGTTATACCATGGTTATACCACCTATACCCAGGATGTACATGAATCCGGGTCTAGATATTTTACATCCTATATTGTTACTGCTAATACCATAGAATTTAAATCAACTTTGATAAAAATATTATATTTAACAAATAATTTTGTAATGGAACTTGAAAAAGTAATGAGATCACACACATAACAAAAACTTGTAGAAATACAGCCAAACCTTACACACTCAAAAGGAATGAGATCTAAAAAAAGGGCCAAGCTCATCTACCCTTCCACATAAACGTAGTGTCTCATAACAGCATCCTCGAAAAGCTTGGCAAAATAGAATTTGCATGTTATTACGTTTAAATTAATTAGAAAAAAAGAACTTGGATAAACTATTACGTTAAATTAATAATCGCAAATTCTATTTTGCCAAGCTTTTCGAGGATGCTGTTATGGGACACTGTACGTTTATGTGGAAGGGTAGATGAGCTTGGCCCTTTTTTTAGATCTCATTCCTTTTGAGTGTGTAAGGTTTGGCTGTATTTTTTATTTAACGTCTATCCTATTCAGTTAAAAAACTGATTTAGATAAGAGGACAACTAAACAAATCTAATTACACAGATGCAGACAAAACAATGAACTACAGTTAATATTTGAAATACAAATATTACAACAACAATGTATTAAAACAAAAATTTTGGTAACAAACTCAAAAAGGATATTAAATTTAATTAAAATGGAAAGGAAAAAACATCATAAAAAAAGAACAACGAAAAAATGATTTATTAGACGATCCCACTCAAACGAATATGAGGTTTTCCAAAAATCAGGAACAGCAAATCAGGGAGTAATCAAACTTTCGCGGAAGAAACCACCGAACGAGAATCTTCATTCTTGTGTTCAAATCTTGGTAACAATATAGTACAAAAGATCTTGACTCTTATATATAGTTATATCAGACATATGATCATTGGAAATTGTATAAGTCAAAAACTGATCACAGCAATGATACAGGACACCTAACTCAAGTATAAGTATTAGTAGTTTTAGGGCGCTTTAACAGCTAAAATTATAACTCAAGTTGCGAACTCCATCAGTAACCATCCTGTACAGTTCCTGTAGGGGTTTATTTCCAAGGATACAACAAACACTGTCACCTCTTCCAGACTGGTGGTAGGTTACAGATAGAATCGTGCGCTCTAGCACTATCTTATACTTCAAGCATAATATGTGTAATGAGTTTATTTATGAATAAATGTATGTGTATATATTAATCACATTGATCGATTAATTGATTGGTTTATGTACTTCTTCATCAACATCGGAGTCAAATTTACAAGCTATAGCGTAGACTTTTACTTACCGTGTCGAGGAGCTCAAATAATTTGGCCATATAATACCCATGCGCCGTCCCAGCCATCTTAAATCAGAACATTAATCAACATGAATTTTTAATTTCTTCTCGATTAGCCGCATTGCACGAAGATAACATTCAACATGTTCGTAATCAAATGTGTATTACTCACTCTTATTGCTTTAGGATTGTTAGAGTAATCAACGTGCTGACACGTGAAACTGTATTCTCCAAGCCATCCACTCTGCATGCCCTGTTTAGAAGAAGAAAAGGTTGGTAACAATATGAAGAGAATTTTAGTAAGAGGGTAAATCACAAAAAGTAAGAAAATTACCGTTCAAATGTGTAGCTATATAGTGTCTGCTAAAAACTCAAGCTAAAGCAAATGAGCTACTCAACAATTAATGTTACTAGGGTGGATATAACTGATCACACCCAAAAACAAACTGCTTTTTCTGAATCTTACATATAAGTTTAGTTGGACCATATCGACAAAAACAATATCGAAGTGGGTTTGACACAAAATGCAATGCAAGTTTATAAATAAAATAGGTACTTGTTACCCCTGGAAAAGTGAAAAGTAGGTTAGTGGGATTGGGGGTGGGGCGCGAAGCGCCGTGGGGGGGAGTATGAAGTGCGTTACAGTGGTCAGCTAGGGGTGGTGGTGGCGGCCTAGCTCCCCCCAGCACCATTATCCTACTAATTCATTTTCGGGGGGGGGGGGGGGAGGCCCTATAATGAACAAGTACCATAAAATATGTTAAATATGGATTTGGAATTTTCTACGAAAACATTATTTTGCCTTTATAACTTACCTCATTACACAAGTATATACTTATAATGACATTAACGAAATTGTATATAAGTAAGCAGTTCTTTAGTTCGAATGGTTTTCTATTTGCCATCAGTTTCGGTCCAAGACTTAGACAGAAATACAAGTAAAATGCGACGAGTATCAGATTAGGGTACGGGCTGCTCATTAGAAACCAGTCTTGTACTCGGGGATCTGAAAGCAAAACAATAGTGGGGATTGGTGCATGTAACGAGTGAAGCTTCATGTCTTGCACTTGTCCATCAAACATCGGGGGATTATTGCTAGAAGACGAGAATGAGACGGGATTTGTAAAGATAACAATAAGTGGATAAGTGATATTGGGGGTTATTGGATGAGCGAAGTAAAGATTTCAATTTCACGTACCACGAGAAAAATAGATTGGATGTTTTTTGTTTGTGTTTTTTTTTTCCACCGTTTTTTTGTCTGTTTGTTCGCACTGTACCGGGCAAACGGCATATTATGCAATATTGATGAAAATTATAGGGGACCTATGAAATCTCTGAACTTCGAACTGACAAGTTTTTTCGTACGAACAAATATTTCTCATGAATATCGTACTTTTAAGATTTTTCGAATTTTAATGCAATATTTTCGTGATATTTAGGCCGATTCTGACCAAACGGGTGTGGCTACAAACGTTCATATTTTACATAGATATTAAGGTAATGATGATATAGTGCCTATTATAATATATAAAATGTTAGCCGTAATTCATAGAAATTAAGGTTTTAATATAAGCCTTTAACAGGTTATAATTAAGAATTAACTATAGAAACTTGACAATAATCACCTACAATGCGTACAAAAAGCAAGTCTTTGGGCCTCGAGATATTTTACATTCTATTGTTAATTGGTATTATTATAATAACAATTAATAATTATAATAAAAATAATCCTAATTATACAAAAATAGTTTTGCAATGGAACTTGCAAAAGTAATGAGATCCCACACATACAAAACACTTATTAACTAGGAAAACGCAAAAGTCGTTGTTAAACGAGTGAGTGAGCCATGTGTTGAGTACCCGGTAAACTTCCTTTCCTCCTCCAACCTAAGGCCTCCCTATCCTATCATAAGCTAGAGTGGCGCATAATGGCCTTACAGTTGACGCGCCCTTATACCAAGTCAAAACCCCATCATGCATATCTTATATATCAATCAACTTAAATGCAAATGTTCCCGGGCACTCAACACATGACTCACTCACTCGTCTAACAACGACTTTGTCGTATTCCTAGTCTAGTTGGCTAAAGTACCGTTTTACACGAAATGTGGGAGACCTGGGTTCAATCCCCCGGTCGGGAAAGATTTTATAATTTATGGATTGTATTTAAAAAATTATTAAACACGTTTTGAAATGCATATAACGCAGTGTAGTCTATCATCTGTGACAATACTATGGAAAACATAGCCAGTACGAAATACGTGTAAAGATTGCAAGGTTTATTCAATCTCCAAGCTCTATTAATTGGGGGTACCTTGAGCGTGCAAGATTTAATACTTAGTGCTCCAAACTATTGTTTACATATGGAAGGGGCCGGTGAGTGCCCCCCCCCCCCCGGGGGGGAGGGGGTAATTGACTACGAATTTGTGTTACATTATGCAGTCGCCACATCACTTAAAAAGGGGGCTAAAAACCCCAAAAATTATTTTTTACCACGTGATCTATAGCACAATACTACACTTAAATGACCGTTTAAAAATTATATCTTGTAACTGTGATTTAACACGAATTTTTTAATTTTTTGGATCCAGAAATTGGCAAAAATTGGTGTTTTGGAAAATTTCCTAAATCGGCTTTAACCTGCTTCTTTTTTGGTCCACATAGATACTAAGAGCATAGTACCAATCTTAAATGCCCCTTTATAACATCGTGTCTTGAAAAATGTGCCCCAAATATACCCTCAAACACGCAAAAATATGCATTCCAAAATCACACCCCCATCTTGGTAATCAGCATATTTTGACCGAACTACTTGCCCAAATTACAAAACAAAATAAAATATAGAGGATTTACAGAAAAAGCTGTCGAGTACGGCAATAATGGCCAATATTTTTTTGGATCAAAATCCTCCAAGGTCACGGGGCATAAAAATTGTCCGCATGTTATTTCTTAGGGGGATTTTTGCCGATGGGACCTAGCTCGAAAAATGCCATATTTGATCGAAATTTTTTGGGAGGGTCATGGTGGACCCAAAAATGTTTTTGTTAATTTCTAAATTCATAACTAGTTAGCCTGAATGAAACATATTTTTTGAGTTAGCGGTTAAATACCCCTTTAACAAAGATGTTTGATTTATAGACTCCAGCAGCAGTTGTGGTTACACACCACCACCAGTCCATGCTGGGTACCACCGAGGAGATTACGACTAACAACGCGGGTTATGGGAACTTGCGCTTGCATCGCTGTCTACCTAGTGGATCGATAATCTGCTGATTCTATGCTTTTACGACAACTTTTAACCAAATAAATGGCAGATACTTTCCAAGATTTTAAAATAAATATTTTTCGTTGGTTGCTTTCGTATATCATGTGTCACGTGTCATGTAGAGTTGTGTAAAATTAGCATTCTACGCTATAAATGCTAAATCAGCATGCATGATTTCTGAACACGCTACAAAACGCTGTTCCTACTAAAAATACTGTTTGAATTTTGATGGAATAATTTAAATTCTAAATTGGTTTTAATTTATCTATTATTCAATCGTTTACATTTAAAATGTAAGAAAACACCATTAGATGGTTTTAATTTAGAGAATAAATAATGTGGATGCTACGAAATGCTAAATTTACTCTTATATAAAAATGAATTGCAACTTTTCAATGTTAAATAATAAATGACATGAGTTATTGTGTCATGCCGCATGCGTCATGCAGTGGCGTAACTAGGCGCCCGCATGGCCCGCAACTGCGGGCGGGACCAGGCCGTTTAGAGGCCCGTTAAAAAAGAAAACTCAGTAAAAAACAGTATTTCAACCTTCTTTTGGTTTATTTGAATTAAGGACGCGTCAACCGTTAGGTCATAATGCACCATTCTAGCCTAGGGGATATGGGGAGGAGGGGCCCATGCTGGTCAGAACCAGCCACGGTTAAGAGGAGGAAAGGGGGGGTTCTCACGTCGCGGTCGTAGGGCCTAATTGTCTTTGTCATTGTTCGTGTTGTCTTTGTCATCGTTGTCGAGGGGTCGTCAAGGGAAGGGGGCAAGGTCCCCGACGACGACTGCCAAAGCTCGCCTCTATTTTTGGGGAGTAAAATACTACCCTTCATACTAGCTGATGTTTGCGAGGTGGACTTTTTCTCTTGAATCGCCTTTTACGATTAGCAGAGCCATGCTCTGGGCCAATTCTACCCCGGGCCTAGACATTTCACCCTGTTTGGAAAATATAGTATTTGTTTTCGTTGCTAAAATGACCGTTTTGTGAATCTACTGGTTTGAAGATGAAATCTAGCGGATATTTTGGAACTTTTAGCGTCCACAACACAACACACAAAAACTACATTATTTTTGTATTGCATTCAGCCCACAACGTTTTTCTAAAACGCACCAAACGCACTCTAAAAACCTGATTTTCAACATTTTCCCCTGCGGCGCTATTGTTGGGGGGCAAGACCCCCATGGAAATTTTGTGGGCGGGCCCATGAAACAAAGTTCCGCCACTGGCGTCATGTTCATGTGTCACGTGGCAAGTGTCATTATGTCGCATTATGCTATATGCCTTATAGGTATTATTATGTTATTTGGTTTTTGTTTTATCATTGCTTGCATTACTGGTTGTCGACACAATTCTGTGATTTATTATACATCACAATAGAAGAATTGAAATGTGTAAATATCTACTAAAATGTAAATTTGTATAAAATGATTTTTTAGCAATTAATTATTTTAAGTTGGTTTAGTTGGTTATGCAATGTTAATTTGTTAATTATTTAAGTACAAAATGTGTATGTACTAGCAATTGAAAGCTGATTTGAATTAATAAACACAATAATTTTGATGTTTATTGATTCCAAAAGTGCCAACACGCCAACCCACACCGGAAGTTAAACCCTGGACCCGATGCATTACTAATTTACAATGATTCCAGGTCGTGGCAATGATTTAAATGTGCTCCAACTGCACAAAAAGCGAGGTCAAATAAATAATGCTTGAGTTTTAGCTAACCACTTCTAAAAGTTACAAAAAATAATTAGGAGCCCTAAAGCAATCTTAGCCTACATGTGAACCATGGCATCGATGACGTATTGCAAACTGCCATGGTTCACATGTAGGCTAAGATTGCTTTAGGGCCCCTAATTATTTTTTGTAACTTTTAGAAGTGGTTAGCTAAAACTCAAGCATTATTTATTTGACCTCGCTTTTTGTGCAGTTGGAGCACATTTAAAATCATTGCCACGACCTGGAATCATTGTAAATTAGTAATGCATCAGGTCCAGGGTTTAACTTCCGGTGTGGGTTGGCGTGTTGGCACTTTTGGAATCAATAAACATCAAAATAATTGTGTTTATTAATTCAAATCAGCTTTCAATTGCTAGTACATACACATTTTGTACTTAAATAATTAACAAATTAACATTGCATAATCAACTTAACCAACTTAAAATAATTAATTGCTTAAAAAAAAACGTCATCGCTTTGCATCATAAACATGACACGGGCCATCAAATTACTTCTCGTGGTTTGGCCCGTGATTAGGGGAGTTTTTCTCCCTGAAACTAATGGCGAGCTCTGGGTTGTCGTCGGGGAACTTTCCCCTTCCCTTTGACTACCTACCCGACGGCGACGACAATGACAACACGGACGGATGATGACACAGACGGAGACGACCACGACGTGGGGGAACCCCTGCCCTCCCCATACGCTTGTGGCTGGTTCTGACCAGCACAGGCCTGTCCACCCCTTGTCCCCCCGCGTCATCCCTTAGATTCCTCCCTTCGTCTCGATTAGTCAAGTTGCATAAATATGAGAAGTTAAGCAATATCCAATCCAATCCAATAAACATGACGCAATTATGAATCTGGTTTGTCTAGCAGAGAAAACTTCACACTCTCTACGACCATTTACAACTGGAATAGGAATAAGTGGTTATCACCAATTAAACTATACATATTTCATCTCGAAAATCTTACCCCTATATTTTCTGAAGAATGCATCCCAGCCCAAATCGTACAGCTCCCACATCCCCTCAGATATGGAGAGCGAAGGCATGTTGACTGTCTACGTGGACCTCGTCCCGGCGAACTGAAAGTATGAGACTACGATCGTATAATTGAAAATGTACTTGCTGACTGAAACAATGGTATTAGATCAATAGGTCGAAGGAAAAAACGAAACCCTAGCCAGATCTTGTCATTTGCATAGGCCAAATTTGTACACAATGAATTAAACTTCAATATAGTCAATGACTCAGCAGTAGCATGTAAAGCTCTGAATCAGGAGGTTACTGGTTTGATTCGTGTGACAGATGTAGATTTCAAGTCTAACACGTCTTCCTAAAAAAGCAAACACTCTGACAGTGAGATACAAATATTATTCCAACATGTAGCAGTTCCTGTTTTATTGGATAAGAGAATTGAAAAAAGATTACCAAATAAGTATTTTATAATAGAAATGTAAAGTTGAGTCTAGTTGATTTGAATCCCGCCAGCGGCAATCTTAAATGAATTAAAGGATTGAATCCTCTTTCACATCCCTCGGACATTCCCTTTACCACAGTCGAAATCCAAAAATCCATGATGGTGCAAGCATTGCACCCTATGGGCAGGTTTCCCAGTACAAATTTTATAATTAGAACTATAAATCAGACCATCTATCAATAGGTATACACATACAAAATTATAATTTTATTAATATAATTTTCTCAATATGTGTATACCAAATATTCACTTATCATATTGTAGTAGTTTAAGTCTCAAGTTTGAGCCAGAGAATGTCTTTATTTTTGGATGAGCGTAGCGAGCGAAGTGAAGATTCCATTCTACTACACTGGAGAAAAAAATCCGGAATGTTTTTTTTTCTTTTTTTTTTCTTTCTTTCTTTCTTTCTTTTTTTCTTTTTTTTTGTATTTTTGTCTGTTTGTCCACACGATTCCGGCTAAACCGATACTCCGATTGCAATGAAATTTTATGGAGGCATTCGAAATCTCTGAACTTAGAACTGCCACGTTTTTGAGCGCAATCGGAAAATTATTTCTCATGAAAATCGCAATTTTACGATTTTTTTCGATTTTTAACAAAATTCTTCGATTTATAAGACCTACATGCTTTGTCCGATTGTAATAATTTTTTCACAGAACCTTTATTTTATGAATTGATTTATTCCTGTAAAATTGAGCGTTATCGAAAGATAAAAATCTTTATAAAATCGCAATTTTACGACTTTTTTCGATTTTTTAAAATTTCTTTGGCTTATAGCCCCTACAAGCTTTATCCGATCGTAATGATTTTTTCACAGAACCTTAAAGGGGCTAAAAACCCCAAAAATTATTTTTTACCACGTGATCTATAGCACAATACTACACTTAAATGATCGTTTAAACTAGGAAAACGCTTAAGTCCCGCCGCGTTGTTGGATGAGCGTAATTGGTGCATTGAGCTGCCATGTGTTATGCCGATTTTCTGTGTTCTGTGGCAAAATCATTACTAAGTTGAAATTTTTAAAATTAAATTAAATTAAATTAAAAATTAACTTTTTTTTTAATTAATCGTTATTGTTAAAAAAATCGTAAAATTGCGAATTTTATAAGAAATAATTTCTCTCGATTGCGCTCAAATTTAACACATATATATTAATTCATAAAATGAAGGTTCTGCGAAAAAATCATTACAATCGGATAAAGCATGTAGGTGTTATAAAGAATTGTTTAAAAAAAGAAAAAACCCGTTAAATATCGATTTTTATGATAAATATTTTTCAATTGCGCTCAAATTTAACAAGAATATCTTAATTCATAAAATAAAGGTTCTGTGCAAAAATCATTAAAATCGCACAATTCAATTCAACACAACAATTCAAGGAATATGGCACTTTAGTGATTCTGTGAGTGTGTATGTGTGTTCTATAAAAATAAGTCGAAGAAATGTTTTAAAAATCGAAAAAAATCGTAAAATTGCGATTTTCATGAGAAAAAATTTTCGATTGCGCTCAAAAACGTGGCAGTTCTAAGTTCAGAGATTTCGAAGGCCTCCATAAAATTTCATCGCAATCGGAGTATCGGTTTAGCCGGAATCGTGTGGACAAAAAAGAAAAAAAAAAAAAAAAAAAAAAAAACATTCCGGATTTTTTTCTCCAGGGTAGTAGAATGGAATCTTCGCTTCGCTCGCTACGCTCGCTTTGCTCATCCAAAAATTATATCTTGTAACTGTGATGTAACACAAATTTTTCAATTTTTTTTTAATCCAGAAATTGGCGAAAATTGGTGTTTTGGAAAAATTTCTAAATCGGCTTCAACCTGCTTTTTTTTTGGTCCACATAGATACTAGAGCATAGTACCAATCTAAAATGCCCCTTTATACATCGTGTCTTGAAACTGTGCCCAAATATACCCTCAAACACGCAAAAATATGCATTCCAAAATCACACCCTATCTTGGTAATCAGCATATTTTGACCGAACTACTTGCCCAAATTACAAAACAAAATATAGAGAATTTACAGAAAAGGCTGTCGAGTACGTCAATGATGGCCAGTATTTTTTTACAACACACACACATTGGTATAAACACACAAAACACATTGGTATAGCCTTATGTCAATAATGAATCGTCTTTTTCATCATTTCTTTTAAGATTGGTTTTGAAAAACTAAGGTCTACAATCATTAAATTGAAACTTTATTTTGTCAAAAATAAAATACCGCATATTTTGTATAGATTCTTTAGAAGTCGGTTATTGAAGATAGTTTAAAAGGGAGCAAATGGTTGTTTTTCACATTTCTATTTATTGTGTTTGGTTATATTTTAAATAACTTCATTAAATGGATTGGACAATTATTTATATTACTCCTTTTAACGACATTACTCATTAGACATAATAGGCTATTAGACGAGGGAGGGAGCGCAGCGACTGAGTATTACAATTTACAATTCAAGGAATATGGCACATTAGTGATTCTGTGAGTGTGTATGTGTGTACTATAAAAATCAGCCGAATCGCTGAATAGATTGCGCTGAAATTTTAAACTGACATCCGATACTAGTTTAACTGAGAACTGCTAACAAAAAGAGCAAAATCCGTTGCGATATTAACCTTCAAGAAATTGATATTGTAAAATAGGCTGCAAATGTGTACGATTTAATTTAACGACAATGGTTTTGTTCGTGGAGAATTTTATTTTTTTATTTTTCTACTTGTCAGGCTGTGAAGGCATGCAGTGAACAAGGTTCCCTCAAATTCCTCTGGGATATTGAGTAAACCTTTCAATCTTTACACGTATTTCGTATGGGCTATGTTTGCCATAGTATTGTATGCATTTCAAAACAGGTTCTATAATTTTTAAAAACAATCCAGAAATTAAAAAAATATTTCCCGACGAGGGGTTTGAACCCAGGTCTTCCACATTTCGGGTATAAAGGCGCCTTAGCCAACTAGACTAAAGTCGTTGTTAGACGAGTGATCGAGCGAGTTATGTGTTGAGTACCCGACTACCCGGGAACATTTGCATTTAAGTGGATTAATATACAGATATTAATTAAATGGGTTTTGAGTTTAATTGGTATAATCATCAGTCACCATCACTTTTCACAATAACCTCTCTGTCAAAGCCCCCACCCCCCTCACCACTGCAAGCCACCTGGTCTCTTTGGGGGCTAATACTAAAATTTGTAATATGTTTTTGAATTTCCTAAATAAAATACACGAACTGAACTTTTAAAGGGCACGTTAACTGTAGGCCCAAGGCATAATGCGCCACTCTTAGCCTATAGGCTATAGGGAGGAAAGATATACCCATGCTGACTTGATCCAGCCTTAGGTAGGGGGAAGAAAAGTAATGTTACCGGGTACTCAAAACATAGCTCACTCACTCGTCTAACAACGACTTTGGCGTTTTCCTAGTATAATCAATTGCCGTGTGGTGAAAAACTATTATGTTGCTGCCTTGAGCTTTAACCTTGTTACAATGTTATGAATTATCTCCATACGTTCATGCATAACTATAATTAAAAAACAATATGGGGATTTTCTTAATGGTGATGTAGTAACGCAAGACACATTGAGTTATGGACTTGATTATAACTAGGAAGCTTCGCAGACGCTTTTTCAGGAGCGTTGTTGGATGAGCGTAATTGGTGCATTGAGCTGCCATGTGTTATGCATATTTTCTGTTGTTTTGTGAAAAAATCATTACTAAGTCGAAGAAATTTTAAAAAACGAAAACAATCGTAATTTAAAAAAATAACAAAACGTAAATGTTCGATTTTGATATATATTAAAAAAACGATTGCGCTCAAATTTCAAACGAATATATTAATTCATAAAATTAAGGTTCTGTGAAAAAATCATTACAATCCGATAAAGCATGTAGGTGTTATAAGTCTTAAGAATATTTTTAAAAGGAATAAAATAGTAAAATTGCGATAATAATTTTTCGATTGCGCTCAAATTTTCACAAGAATATATTAATTCATAAGATTGAGATTCTGTAAAAAATCATTACAATCAAATAAAGCATGTAGGTTTATAAGCCAAAGAAATGTATTTTAAATTTTAAAAAAATCGAAAAATTGCGATTTTCATGAGAAATAATTTTTTGATTGCGTTTAAATTTTACAAAAATATATTAATTCGTATAATTTAGGTTATGTGAAAATTCATTACAATCGGATAAAGTATGTAGGTGTCATAAATCGAAGAAAGGTTTTAAAAATCGAAAAAAATCGTAAAATTGCGATTTTCATAAGAAATTATTTTTCGATTGCGCTCAAAAACGTGGCAGTTCTAAGTTCAGAGATATCAAAGGTCTCCATAAAATTTTATAGCAATTGGAGTATCGGTTAAGCCGGAATCATACTGTCAAAAACATACAAAAAAAAAACAATCCGGATTTTTTCTTCAGTGTAGTGAAATGGAATCTTCGCTTCGCTCGCTTCGCTCATCCAAAAAGTAAAGAAGCATATTGTCACAAAAATATTAAGTTTTGATTGAAAGTATTAGCTTGGAGATATAAGTTTTAGAGTAGACAATAGAGGTTGCCCGAACTGGACCACGATGATTTCATTTGGGAACTCATATCGATAAGATGAAATTGGTATTTCAAGGTTTTTCTCACAGAACTATTAAAAGGACTTAAGAACGTTATTCCAAACGACCGCACATCCAACGTATTGTGAGTCCAAGAGAGGGGCTAGTTGTCCCCTATATGCCATTCAAAATACGTAACAATGTTTGTGTGGCTCGTTGGTCTTGTGTGTGGCTCGTTGGTCTTGTTGTGTGGCTCGTTGGTCTTGTTGTTAGCGTATCTGCTTCCAATGCAGAAGAGCCAGGGTTCGATTCCCGCTATAGTCAGAAGTTTTTTAACTTCTGATTTGGACTTAAGTCCATCAGTTCATATCTTAGGAGTTTGTAAACGGTGACTTTGGAGCCGTCCTAGCGACGAAGCACATAATAAATTTCAGAGTTGTTCTGAATTGGCCTTGTTGATTCTGGCGTTGATTCGCGGGTGTTCGCACTGTCCATACCACTGATTGCTATATTTCCTATTAAAAATATCGATCTTTGGTTGGTTATCGCTCACTCGTCGATTGCGTCGGGGCCTGCAGGGTTGGCTTGGTCGCTTTGATTTAAAGTCCCCCACTGAAAATCAGTTATATAACTGAGTGGGCAGACTCTAAATAAAATTTATTTATTTATTTATTATTTATATACACTTTTAAATTTTTACCGGGGGAAACCTCGTATAGGGTGCAATGTAATGTATGTCCCTCTTCAGATGATACAGGTAGGAAGCTTCGCAAACGCTCCTTCAGGCGCGTTGTTGGATGAGCGTAATTGGTGCATTGAGCTGCTATGTGTTATGCAGATTTTCTGTTGTTTTGTGAAAAAATCATCACGAAGTCGAAGAAATTTTAAAAAAACGAAAACAATCGTAATTTAAAAAAATGAAAAAAATCGTAAAAGTGCGATTTTTTTATATATATATATATATATATATATATATACACACAAATTACACACGAATATATATTTATTCAAAAAATTAAGGTTCTGTGAGAAATCATTACAATCGGATAAAGCATGTAGGTGTTATAAGTCTTAAGAATATTTTTAAAAAGGAATAAAATCGTAAAATTGCGATAATAATTTTTCGATTGCGCTTAAATTTTACAAGAATATATTAATTCATAAGATCAAGGTTCTGTAAAAAAATCATTACAATCGAATTCAGGTGTTATAAGCCAAAGAAATGTTTTTTAAATGAAAAAAAATCGTAAAATTGCGATTTTTATGAGAAATTATTTTGCGATTGCGCTCAAAAACGTGGCAGTTCTAAGTTCAAAGATTTCAAAGGTCTCCATAAAATTTTATCGCAATTGAAGTATCGGTTTAGCCGGAATCGTGTTGACAAACACACAAAAATACAGAAAAAATCCGGATTGTTTCTCCAGTGTAGTGAAATGGAATCTTCGCTTCGCTAGCTACGCTCATCCAACTAAATGACTTCTTAAATCGTAAAGTACATTGATATTTATTTCGATTCATTCATTTCAATTTAGTTCATTCAATTTTAACACAATTGTTCAATTATGTTAATATTTGTTTTCTTAGATATTGAATAGTTGTATTTGAAGGTGAAACTGGGCATGCGGAGAAGGTGGATCAAGAAAAGAAAGACATATACGAGGCAATCGTCCCATATTTTCTAACCAAATATGACATAAAGGAAATTGAGGAGCAAGAGGAACGATACCGAATTTTGTTGTTAAATTTTACAAACGATTAAAACTAGGAAAACGCTTAAGTCCCGCCGCGTTGTTGGATGAGCGTAATTGGTGTATTGAGCTGCCATGTGTTATGCGGATTTTCTGTTGTTCTGTGAAAAAATCATTACTCCGTTGAAGATTTTTTAAAAAATTAATTAAAATTAAATAAAAAATAAACTTAAATTTTCAATTTTTTTAGTTAATCGTAATTTAAAAAAAGAAAAAATCGTAAAATTGCGATTTTCATAAGAAATAATCATTTGATTGCGCTTAAATTTCACACGAATATATTAATTCATAAAATTAAGGTTCTGTGAAAAAATCATTACAATCGGATAAAGCATGTAGGTGTTATAAGTCAAAGAATTGTTTTAAAAAAGAAAAAAACCCGTAAAATTTCGATTTTCATGAGAAATAATTTTCGATTGCGCTCAAATTTCACACGAATATCTTAATTCATAAACTGATAGTTCTGTGAAAAAATCATAACAATCGGATAAAGCATGTAGATGTTATAAGTAGAAGACATTTTTCAAAAATCGTAAAATTGCGATTTTAATGAGAAATAATTTTTCGATTGCGCTCAAAAACGTGGCAGTTCTAAGTTCAGAGATTTCGAAGGCCTCCTTAAAATTTCATCGCAATTGGAGTATCGGTTTAGCCGGAATCGTGCGGACAAACACACAAAAATACAAAAAAAAAGAAAAAAAAAAAACATTCCGGATTTTTTTCTCCAGTGTAGTGAAATGGAATCTTCGCTTCGCTCGCTACTCTCGCTACGCTCATCCAACTAAATGCGAGTTTTATTTATGACTTGGTGCTCCTTGCTTTTAAGGGACCTATTTTGTTAGAAATCACCTATACGGCAAAAGCAAGAAGTAACAAGCATAAATCAGTATTTGTTTTTTTATACTTCCCAAAATTAATCATACTTCACAATTCATTTTTCACTTTCTTTTCATTTTTTTTATAATCTGTAAAAAAATTACTTATTATTAAATGTAATTTGTATAAATGTAAATAAAATATAATTTTTTGTTATTATGTGTCATAGGCTATTCGACCGCGTTTTTCTATTTAGAAAATCAAAACAATTTTTTTTCAAAAATTTCTGATCGGGCACACGGCAAATATCGCCTCTTCAAAATAATTTCAAACTTCAATTCGCCCAAGCACACCATTCAACGTATATTTGCCGTGTGAACGATCAGAAAAATTTGGGTAAAAAAGTTTTGATATTCCAATAGAGCCAGGTTTTAAAGCCATTCACTATATTTTGACTTGGTAGCATATTTGGGAAAATAGAAAAACGCGGTCGAATAGCCTTAAGGTAGCCTTAATGTAAAGGCAGAGCTTTGTTTAAAAATAAAATAAAGTTGTACTACTACATTCAAACTGATTTATTACTGTGTTTTTTGTACATTGTGAAATTTTACTTAGATTTAGTTTTGGATTTTCGGTGTCAAACCTTTCGAATTTGAGTATCCTATACAATACACTAAATTAATTAATAAAATACTTCAGGTGTTGTGGTCAATTACATCAACTAGCAAAATTATTATTATTTATTCTAAATGAAGAAGTCTAATAGGTGGCGGCTGGAATTGTGTCATTAGACTAGTTCTCGGGCATTCCATCGCAAATATCCTCCATCACCCACCAACACAACGAGTTCACTCACGTAAACAGTATGTTGTGGGTTTTTTAATTGTTTTCTTGTTTTATTAAGACTGTTGTAAAGTAGTCGAAATATTACATTTTAATAAAAATTGTGTTAACAGTGAATAGTCCAATGGTGTGGTTATTTAAATACAATACCGGTTCTACAGTTTCATTTTTTGTGAGTCACAAATTGACTTTGGGTAGGTTGTTTACGAAATATTACTTTCTAAGTCTGATGAATTCCAGCTAGAAAGTATTTAAAACAAAACAATGTTATGATTATAGCATCAATTTATTATCATGAAATGCATTTTTCTTACTTATAAAAAAACTTACAATAAAACCTTGTAAGATGTGAATTACACTACAAAGTCTTGTATGATGGATTGGACTTGGAGTCAGGCCTACGTGGATAGTAAAAAGTTAATTCTTCTTCTTCTTCTTGGTTTTTGTTGGCTTTGGCTATTTAGACCATTTCAGCCAGTTGGGATACTAATAGGATTTTTTTTTAAATGTGTCCATATTTTTTATTCATTTTTTCGTTGCTATGTTCTAGCTGGTTATTCAATGGTTCTAGGGCACTGTAGTAAACCATTTTATGACATGTTTTGAGCTATCTTTGTATTGTGTTGTCTAGATGGGCCTAGGGTATGTAGGGATATTCTGCTATGGGGAATTGCTACTTGAATCTACTAATTCCATCAGGGTAGGATATTAGGGGTAGTACATCTTCTCGCCCAGGGCTCGTTGGGCATTACTACTGTGGTGGAGTAGAGCCACGGATTGGGGTCCGCGAACCCAGGTGTTCTGATGCTAACGCTAAACATAAAGGAAACCAAAAAAATATTTAGGCTAGGGTTATACATACAGAATAAAATTACCTGACACTGACAGATACCAGACTGTCCCATCAAAGGAAAATCGATAGGCCTATTTTTATAGGAGTTAGGTATAGGTTTATGTGCATTTTACACTTTACAGATTCTGTACATCATATGGAAGGAGCAAAAAGTGTAACAAGGCTTGACAATAAACTAAACAGAATAAGATTACACTAAACTAAACTTAGTACACTAAACTTTTTAACACAACAGGAGTAGAAGGGTGTTTCTACACTATGTTTATGAGTATGTTTGTTATTCTTTCTACTATGTGAGGGTACATGTGTCCCTCCTGATTAGATTCTACCAGGAGGGCTCTGTTTAATTTCCTTGTATTAGGACTTCTTATATCTCCATATTGGATTTGACTAGGTAACTGACCAGTGCTCCGAAGAGGGGGATGTTAGGATCAACCAACATGGATTTTATATCATAAGGAGAGGGAATCTTGAGTTTGCGAAGTTCAAGAAGGAGAGTTTGGCGATGCTCGAGGTGGGCTGTACATTCAAAGAACAGATGGTTTAGTGTTTGAATTGGGTAGCCGCATTCGCAGTTTGGTGAAGTGATTACTTGAATTCTGTTCAGGTGTGACGCTATGCTGCAATGACCTGTTTTCATTCGGAATATTGTGGTGATTATTCGTCTTGGGAGCTGTGTCTTCTTGAACCATGGAGTCTAAGTGACTTGTGGGGCTATTTTATTATATTGTGCAGGATGTTGGGTGTTGTATTCTGAATTGACTTCGACCCATTTCTTCCATATCTCATCTAGGAATATTTGGTTGAAGTCGGAGTACGGTATCTGGATATTTCGTGCTTCGCTTGCTGTCTTGGCCAGGGAGTCTGCCAATTCGTTGCCCTGTATGCCACTATGTCCTCGCAGCCAAGCTATACTAATCCTGAATCCTTCTAGTAGAAGATTAAAAATCATATTGGAAATCTTTAGGATGTAATGGTGAGAGCGTGCAGTTTTGATTTCCGTATTCAAGGCTGATACTACACTTTTGGAATCGGTGAGAATGATGAAGTTTTTATTCCAACTGGTGATGTTGCCTATCTTAGAGCTGTGGATGTCTTCCAGTGCTTCCATTATTGCTATTGCTTCTGCTGTGAATATTGAGGCTTCCTTGGGGAGCTTGTATGACCTGCCTAGTCCTTGTTCTGGGATCACATATGCCGCACCTACATGATTGTGTATAGGCATTTTGGATCCGTCGGTATATATGATGGTGATTCCAGGTGACTTTTCTCTTATGCTATTGATAAGTGTGTTCTCGTCTATTTTTTCCTGGGGAGGGTCTTTATTGGTATATACATTATCTATATACTCTGATCCTTGGAGTGATTCGTAGTCCGTATGGAATATCGGCAATTTGAGTGATCTAATAATTTGGTCTTTAACGTGATAGATTTCTTGAAACATTTCAAGGAGAGGGAAGGTGTTGGCTTTGATCTTGTAGTTTAAACCGAGTTTTTAGTTCTTGTAGCAGTTGTAATTTGGGTATAAGTTGATGAGATTGTATCGATAGTGCTTTTAGTAAATATTTCTTGATTAATAGTTCCCTCCTTAGGTTTAAAGGAAGGATAGCTGTTTCTCTGTGTAGTGCCATTATGGGAGTTGATTTCATTGCCCCCATGCATATTCTTAGAGCTTGATTTTGTATCATGTCTACTTTGTTTAGATTTGTTTTGGAGGCCCCTGCATATAACTGACACCCATAGTCAATTCTGGATCTGATGAGGCTTTTATAGAGGATGATTAGGGTATACGGATCGGCACCCCACCAAGTCGTGGTCAATGAGCGTAAGATGTTCATGACATTGCCACAATGTGCTACTAATCTTGTTATATGGTGTGACCATGTTGATCTTGTGTCAAAAGTGACTCCCAATATGTTGATATGACTTAATCGTGGAATTTGAGAATTGTTTAGCTTTAGTTCGATATATGGCTTAATCTTACGTTTGGTGAATATTATATATTTAGTTTTTTCTGGTGATAGCGGTAGACCTATATTGTTGAGCTTGGTTTGGATTTCCTTGAGGGAGTCAGCGGTAGATGATACCGCAGTTTCTAATTGATAGTCTGATGTTATTAGGAGGAAATCGTCAACAAATTGAAGTACCTTGACGTAGGGATCCGATAACTGATCGATGTCTGCTGTATAGATCGCATACAGGAGAGGACTTAGTGACGAACCCTGCGGTATCCCAGTGTTGCCTGTTCTTGGGTCTGGGGTCGCTTCTTGGTGTTTAACGTATATAATTCTGTTGGAGAGGTATCCCTGTAGCCATCTGATTATATTATCTGATATCCCAATCTTTTTAAGTTTGTTAATTAGAATGGGAATTTGTACATTGTCGTAGGCTTTTTGGATGTCTATTGTGGTAACTATTAAGTACTTCTTCTGGGCGTAGGTCTGTTGTATTTCACTGTTGAGTATATTAAGGCTATCTGTGGTCGAGCGTCCATTTCGTGATCCGAACTGGCTTCTGGCATAGATGTTGTTGACTTCGCACCACCAGTCTAGCCTTCTTTTAATTATACGTTCTAGGACCTTTCCTATACATGATAGGAGAGCGATGGGTCTGTATGATGAAGCTATTGATGGATCCTTGTTTGGTTTTAGGATAGGTACGGTTATTTGTGTCTGGAGAATTGGATGTGTCTGTCCTGTTCTTAAGAGGTTTTCAAATATGTCTAGTAGTATTATTTTGGCCCTGGGTGCCAGTTGTTTTAGCATTTGATATGATATTCCATCATAGCCCGGTGAAGAGCTAGAAGGGAGTGTGTTAATCACTCCTTCTAATTCTTTTATCCTTAGAGGTTGAGTGAGGACATGGTTGTGAGTAGTTCTTCTTGTGTTGAGTTCTTGTTGATTGACTTGAGTGGGATGAAAATTGCAGGGGACTGTATCTGGAGCTATTAATTTATGGAAGTCATTAATCCAGTCGGAGTCAAGCGGTTTGTGTATGGGGGCTTTTAATGATGTTCGGAATCTTCGTATCATCTTCCATACCTCTCCAATTGTGGTCTCTTGGTTGATTGCCGAGCAGTATAGCTTCCAGCCCTCTCTTTTCTTGAGTTTTAAGTCCTTTTTGTGGGTTGCTTGGGTTTTTTGGAGTGTTATGAAGTTTTCTTTTGTTGATTGTTTTCTATAGTTTGACATGGCTAGCCTTCTCTGTGCCACGGCTTTAGAACATTCACTGTCCCACCATGGCGTGGGTTGATGCGCACCCTTAGCCCGTGTTCGAGATTTGTTGTTCTGGCTTTTGATCTGTGATGTTTTGGTGGGGGATTGTGATCCTGCTGCTTGTTTTATCAGTTGTAGCATATTCTCTATGGAATGATGGTTTGGTTCCGAACGTTGTAATAGTTCTGCTAATGATTCGGTTTGTTGTTCATACGCTTTCCAATCTCTGATCTTGATACGGTTGAAGTTGTAGTCTTTTGATGGGTTCTCTCGCAGACGAGAGTTGCTCGTGCCTGGAGAAACAATCTCTATATATATTGGGAAGTGGTCGCTTCCCATTGGGTCTGTGCCTAGTTTCCAATGAATAAAAGGTGTAAGGACCGGCGAGCAAATGGTAAGGTCCCAGGACGCTTGATTGCCTATTCCATCTAGTAATTGAGTGGGCGATAAGTCATTAAGTATATTCAGTTGTTCGTCCTCCACAAATTTGAGTAGGTTAATGCCTTCAAAGTTGTCTCGACTCCCTCCCCATGCTTGAGAATGCGCATTAAAATCTCCGGCTAATAGTATGTTTGCGGATCGCTTTTTAACTATGGTTTGCCATTGATTTGCGGTTATTCGGTGGGAAGGTTTGGCGTATATTGAGTAAATTAATAATGGGCTGTTATTTAGTTTGATTTCTACACATACTATTTGTAAGTGATTTAAAGAGTGATTAATTTCCACCTGTTTGAATGGTATGGTTTCTCGTATTAAAATGGCTGCCCCTCCTTTTCCGTCAGGTCTATCTTGTCTTATTAGATGAAATTTTTTGAAGTGATAGTTTTTTCCTTGCTGAAACCAGGTTTCAGACAAGATGATGATGTCTAGTTTTTCTTTGAATATTGTTGCTATTAGATCTTCCTTGTTGTGTATAGCGCTTCTTGAATTCCACTGAAGAATTTTCATGTTTGGGTTAGTGGGGACCTCCCTGGAAGGGAGTGGACATTGGAGTCTCTTCCCACATGTTGTTAACAAAGCTGCTCATATTCGCAAATTGTTGTCTGAAGATTTCTGCCGTTTGTCTGTTGTGTTTATTGTGTTGTAAGAGATTGAGTAGGAAGTTGAAGTGTTGTTTGATCGTGACCTCACATATATAATCGGTATCTGATACTTGGCTCCTATCCGTTTCGCTTGCATCTCCCTGATGGATATGGGATTCTTCATCGTTGATTCTCTGTGTGTATACCGGGGGTCTTTTCCCAGGAGGTTCGTAGTTTAGAGGTTTTGGTAATGACCATGTCTTCTCAGTAGTTTGCTTGCGGTTAGCCCTGCTGTCTATGGTGTGGGTTTGGGAAGGGGTTGGGGAAAGTTTGGAACTGGAACTGAACCAGTAATGATGGGACGAGGGTTCTGATCCCTCTGGCCCGTGTGTAGATGGGAAGTTTTTATCGTAGCCCGACTGGGTACGGGCCCCTGCCCGGGGTTCTCTCTATATTAGGCCTATACTGAATTGTTGTGTTCCTCACAGGAGAGATTGTGTCCGGTTGGTATGAAGTATGATATGCATACGAGTCTTGATGGGGCTCCCTGGGACAGTTTCGTGAAGCTTCAAAATGAGAAATATCTCCGTGGCCATGATGTTTTAATAGTGGTTTGTCTTTTCCATTCGGGACAGTCTCGGCTAGTGGCTTTGTGTTTACCGTGACAATGAAACACAGCAGTATTGGTCTAAGTTCACTGTGCATTCGGAAGCTTTGTGGCGTTCGCCGCAACATTCGCATCTAGTGAAACTTTTACATTGATTGGTTTTGTGACCAAATCGAAGGCACTTGCCACAATATATAACCGGGTACACATATGGTTCCACGGGGATGGCATTGTGGTAAAGGTAGACTCGGTCAGGTAATTTTTGGCCGGCGAAAGTAATTGTTAGGCATCTGATTGGTAATCGTTGGTCTGGCTGAGACGGATGTCTTTTGGTTGTTCTTTCAACCTCAATGATTTTAACGTCTCCCGCTGCTTCGATTTCTTGCAAGGCCTCAGCCTCTGTGATGGACAAGTCTATTCCTTTTATAATACCTTTCCTTTGAGTAAGGTATCCTGGAATATATAGGTTAAAGTTTAGTTCTTTGAGTGATCGGTCTTCTGAAATTTTGTTAGCCTCTAGGGCCGACCTCACTACAATTTCTACTTTGTTTTTGCCGGTTCTTTTAATTGTTGTTATTGAGTTATAATTCTTATGGAGGATTTTGCCGATGAGTAATGGATCAATAGTTCTTTCCTCCTCCCCTTCACGGAAGGTTTTTTCTGCGTAGATTATGAAGGGTCCTAAGTCAGTTGTGTTATACAGGTATGTTTTAGGGTGGGTTCTGCGTTGGAGATGCTGGTTTTTGTTCTGGTTGTAGGTTGGAGAAATCAGATCTTGGATTTCCATGTTATTGGAGTTGTTGGAATTGACAGGAGAGGGTAAGCGGTCTCCATCCCTTGTCTCTTCCTCAATTCCCTTAGGCCTATTGTTATTCATTTGTCTGAATAAACCTTCTGTAAAGTGTGGGGGTTTTTGCTGCCCTTGTTGTGTGTGTGTAGGCCTACGCCCTGTCTTTTTGAGAATTTTTTCAACCTTTTGTGATCCCGTTTTTCTCCAATCTTTTGGAATAGCACGCTTGTTGGCCACTTGATTTTGAAGTGGGATGTTTTTCTCTAAAAGTTCTTTCATCCGTTGACTAATGAAGGGGCCGTAAGACTTTTTGTCCCTTGGCCTTGTTCGAGGAGAGGTAAGAACTATCTCTTCGGACTGTATATTTGGGATTTGAAACGGTTCTAGGGCTGGGCCTAGACTCGGTCCCTGGTTTATTAGGTGGTTTAAAGCGCCTGGTAGGGGCGTGGTCGTTGTTTGAGAGTTGATCAAGTTCTGCACCGCCAATTCTGTTTCATTTTGAATTTCGCCTGGTGGGATAATGATAGGTGATTGGGTTAAAGTGTTGGAATGAGTCGAGTTGATAGGATATATGGATGAGCCATCAGGGTTTATGTTATCCCCTCCCCCGTCGAACACGCCCCCTTGGTCGTCCATGACCTAGGGGGGGTGCGTGTTTCAAATAATGATAATATTAACTATACAAATAATAATGCTACGAATACTAAGGAGCTAGTTAATGGAGTATAACTAAGGTTCTATGCTAATTAACAATACCTGCAACCATTTACACATGTACTGAGCTACAGGTAGGTAAGATTCCGGAGTGCTCGTGAGATAGCTGATTCTGAATCATTCTTGAAGAAGCCACCAACATGGGTGGCGAAACGTCGAGCAGTGCCTCATCATCGACACGACGAAACAGCCCAGGGATCATACAGAAGACATCTACGGGTCGTGAAAGCCTACAACATCTCATCAGTATGATGTGGAGTTTCGTTTTTTGTTATAGTCACAAATTGACCTTGGGTAGAGTGTTTACGAAATATTATTTTCTACGTCTGATGAATTCCAACTAGAAGTTATTTAAAACAAAACAATGTTATGATTAGCATCAATTTATTATCATGAAATGCATTTCTCTTACTTATAAAATAACTTACAATAAAACCTTGTAAGATGTGAATTACACTACAAAGTCTTGTATGATAGATTGGACTTGGCGTCAGGCCTACGTGGATAGTAAAAAGCTAATTAATTTGGCGAGTGTTGTCTTTTGGCCTACATTATAAAATTATGTCACTCTAATCAGTAACAGTAGGTAATAGTTTACTTGACACATGATAGGTGGCGCCACCATACCAACGTGCCTCAAGCGACGTGTGGATACGGTCTCAGTTCTGCGTCTGCATCAACGTCCAAGCACTGCGTCTAATGGTGGGTTCACAATCCAACGTTGCGACGTCAACGTCACGTGGCGAACGCCGATGTTGGCCGCTAGGTGTTCACATGCGATGAGCGACGTTCGGATTTTAAAACTACGATTATTTCGCATTCAGACGTTTTCATGTGTACACAAGTGCACAGAACAATACACTCACTAGAATGCCAACAAGTAGCTCCATTCTTTAATTTTCGTAGATATTCACATCATTTTAGGCTTGTATGCATAATTAACGACGACGTTCCGGCGCGGAAAATAGGAATCGGTTCTATTTTTGACACGTCGGAAGAGGAGGGGCACGTCGCGTCGTCCCGACACCTGATTGGTCGATAGCTCACTTCAGACGTCGAAACATCGACTTGTGATCCACCATAATGCAACATGCATGCAGACGTTCAGACGCCTTTAATTTCTTTGGCTATTTTGTTTCTTAGTTGTAAATTGCTAGTAAAGTATATCTACAAACGCGTGTGTAAACCACCAGATTGGGTTCTTCACTGATATTAATGAATGGTGGTCTCGTTTTTAAACACGCATGTCCATACGCAGATCCCAGAGAATTATTGTTTGTGGGCTTAATATTTCAAAAGTTAGATCGTTAACAGGAGATTCTATAGTTCGACAAGTCGACGGTTTAATCTCAATCCCTGGCTATGAGAACTAATTACTTCACTCATTAGTTGCATGGTGATGGCCTCTTACAAACACCCTTGTGCATTAAATCCCAAACATCCAAAAACCTTAAGTAGTAAATAAATGTGCAGCCTGCCCTATGTATCAGGCTTTCATACAAAGGTAGTTAAAACGTACATTAATGCAGTGGCGGATACAGGGGGCGGAGGTGGGGTGATCCCCATGATTCTATAAAAATAAAATATATTATATTAATAAAAAATAATAAAAAATCTAGTGCAAACAGCGTAGTGAACGGCATTTATTACAATAATTGGATGAGCGAAGCGAAGACTTCAATTTCACTGACCCCCCAAAAAAAATTTAGCCCGGGTGTTTTTTTTTTTTTTTTTTTTTGTATTTTTGTCTGGTTGTTCGCTCTCTACCGGGCAAACGGCATATGCGATCTTGATGAAAATTGGAGGGGACCTTCGAAATCTCTGAACTAAGAGCTTTTTTGTTTTAAAGTACAATCGAAGAAATATTTCTCATGAATATCGTACTTTTACGATTTTTTTTTATTTTTTGTGCGATATTTTCGTGCCATTTGGGCCAATTCTGACCAAACGGGTGGGGCTACAACGTTCATATTATACATGAACATTAAGGTTATGGTGATGTAGTACCTTTTGAAAGAAAAAGTTGAAAAAGTTAGCCAGAATCTATAGAAATAAAGCTTTTAATATAAGTTTTTTACGGTAAATAATAACAAATTGACAATTAACAATAGAAACTTGACAACAATCACCTACAATGCGTAGGCAGCAAAACAAAGCACTTGCAAAAGTAAAGATATCCCACGCAAACTAAAAACTTTAAAAAAGCTCATCCATCAACGCGGCGGGACTTCAGCGTTTTCCTAGTATATTATATAAAAGGTCACATAAGAAAGAGTGATAATCACTTAGGGCGGTAGGGGAGGGGGTGATGTTGTGTGTGGAGTTGTGGAGTGAATTGTTGGATCAGGATGTGATTGTGCACGCTAGAGCAGGGCACGGCCTGTTGAGCTATACAAGGGCTGCTTGATTTCAGCACGGATGCTGTGAACACAAAAAAATGACGCACACAAACTAAATGGTTTCAGTAATGCATTCAGCCCACCACATTTTTTCTAACACGCTCCAAATGCACTCTTAAAACCTGATTTTCATTTTGTCCTAGATCCGCCACTGCATTAATGGAATGAGAAAAGAATACAAGCACGGATACGGGAATACCCACAAAAAGAGCAAAGCTACTCAATTAATCAACACATCGTCGAAAAAGAAAAAAAACATAACATAATAAGTGTCTTCCCTGCTTTCAAATCAAGTTGTTGGTGGATGTGCCGAGTTTAAATAGAAATACAAAGTATCTCGCTTGTTTCAGCCTTCCCTAATGGTGGATGTGCCGCGGGTATAGAAATATTATAACATTCTGGACCACAAGCTGTAGGCCCTACTGCCCTAAATCCCACTGTCACCAAAAATGTATTATTTTGCCTTTATTTACACAGCATTTTAAAGGAATGCCCCAGAGGTAAATATTTTAAAGACATACAAGTTACTAAAAGATACACAACAAAACTCAACAAGAAAAACATAATAATAAATATGAACAGACTAACAGTCATGATAATATCAACATAAAAAACACATATACATGGATAAACGCCATATTATGTTTTTATACATGACTTTTTTAAAACTTTTTTCTCACTGAGAACAGAGTCCTTGCCTATATCATTGCTAATAGTAGATGGCAAGTCATTATAAGAATTTTGAATTCTATTTAACTAGGAAGCTTCGCAAACGCTTTTTTAGTCGCGTTGATGGATGAGCTTTTTTTTAGGTTTTTAGTTTGCGTGGGATATCTTTACTTTTGCAAGTGCTTTGCTTTGCTGCCTACGCATTGTAGGTGATTGTTGTCAAGTTTCTATTGTCACTTGTCAATTGGTATTATTTACCGTAAAAAACTTATATTAAAAGCTTTATTTCTATGCAATCTGGCTAAATTTTTCACCTTTTTCTTTCAAAAGGTACTACATAACCACAACCTTAATGTCCATGTATAATATGAAAGTTGTAGCCCCACCCGTTTGGTCAGAATCGGCCCAAATGGCACGAAAATATCACACTAAAAATCGAAAAAAATCGTAAAAGTACGATATTCATGAGAAATATTTCTTCGATTGTACCCAAAAACAATACACCTCTAAGTTCAGAGATTTCGAAGGTCCCCTCCAATTTTCGTCAAGATCGGATATGCTGTTTGCCCGGTAGAGAGCTAACGAACATACAGAAAAACAAACAAACAAACAAAAAACAAAACAAAACACCCGATCTAATTTTTTTGGGGGTCAGTGAAATTGAAGTCTTCGCTTCGCTCATCCAAAAATAATAAAAATAATAAAAATAATTCCTTGTTGGAGAGCAATGTGATCATAAAACGCATGTCAATCGGATGCCTTGACGGGTTTATCTCGTGAGACGTGACACGCGCACAGACGGACGGACAGAAGATGTATGCGCATACATAGAAACTTCGCTCAATAAGCCATTAATCTGTAACACTGGTTTGGGAGGTATACCCGTGATAGATGGTCATAATGTTGTCCCGAGATGAATAAACAATAGGGGACAATCCTGAGTCCTGACTGAAGTTTTTTCCTAGGTTTTCCTCAGTTAATGCGAATGCAAGGACACGAGTCCTCTTAGACAATCCTCGGACATCCCTTCACAATAATTGTCCTTGCTTCAGTATCTAGTTAGACACCTGAAAAGGGACATGCATGCAGGGCCCTGGGCAGTTTTTCCACGAAAAATAAACACATTGAATGCTTCACAGATTTAGTTACAGTAGGCAGGGATATAACAAATACATGAATGTTTCAATTATTTAATATTTCTTTGACATTCAACTGACAACATTGCTCAATGAAAACAATTTCACACAAACACAGAAAGTAGTAACACGAAAAAAATTCACTTTTTCTTCGATCCCGATGTGTAAGTCGAAAAGTAAAAGTCAGCAAACAAATACATGAATAGAGCGGCTTGAGACGTACAAACGATTGGAATAAATTTGGGGATGTCACACCCATTGAACAATACTTGGGCTTGGTGAGTAATAATGATGGCAAACTGTATCTGAAACACAAAAAACACAATCAAATTGACAGCAAAACGTGACATAGTTAATTAATAAATAATAATAAGCAGATAAATTGGTTTGTAATTCAGAAGAATGATCAACTGCTAATAAAATATGTTGGCAGAGAGGTGTGGATTAGGGAGGATCAGAGTATGGAGATGGGAAACAAGTCATGTTGGCAGAGAGGTGTGGATTAGGGAGGATCAGAGTATGGAGATGGGAAACAAGTCATGTTGGCAGAGAGGTGTGGATTAGGGAGGATCAGAGTATGGAGATGGGAAACAAGACACATGAGTACATATTGGGATGGTTGGCCAGGTAAATATAGGAATTGGAAGGCGATATGATATAGGAACATAAGTCAAGGATTGCTTTGGAGCTTTTCCTATTAGTAAAATATGTATTATCTGACAACGACAACGCCTTATTTAGCATGCACAAAAGTTAAGTAAGTGTAATTCACTCGACATATTTTCACACCGAGCCTATTGACTCTTTTCGAAAGGATGGGATCGTGTCTTTGGGGAGGAAACTCTTTTTCACGAAGAGATTGAGTTGTTGTGGTGGGGAGGGCTGGGGGGGGAGCGGAAGGTCGACAACGCCTTACTAATATTATATCACGTGGTTAAATTTGTGATATTGTTTGGGACGAATTTCACATGAGAACATATTGTGATGGTTGGCCAGGTAAATATTGGAAGGCGATATGATATAGTAACATAAGTCAAGGATTGCTGTGGTGCTTTTCCTATTAGCAAATTACGTATTATCTGCCAATGCCTTAATAATATTATATCAAGTGGTTAAATTCGTGATATTGTTTGGGACGCATCTAAATTGCAACCAGTTCTGATACGATTAACGATATTTCTTTTACAACACTACAATCTCGGAATTTTAAATAAAATAGTCCAGAGAAGATATTAGTTTTTATTATAAACTTTTCAAACAAAACAAATAATAAGGTCGGACCGAATACACAGCCCTGGGGAAATACTTACAAGCTGCAGCTTGGTGAGATACTTCTTCCACCAAAGGTACTTCTGAAATTGTGGACCCAGGGCGGCCAGGAAATAGTAGCTGTACATTACCACGTGTACACTCGTGTTGATGGCAGCAGGGAACACGGTGTGGCCGCCTAGGGAAACAGAAGCGAGTCAATTCATAGAGGGCTAATCATTGTTAGAGAATAGAAAACCCTGACTGCAAAGCTCGTGAGGTGCCAACCAGGTAAATACTTTAGGTTCTTGTCGCGGTTGGTTAGTAAACATTATCGTTTAAACTATACACTGTTAAAGTGTGACGTCGCTCCATAGCAACCTCACAAACGGTTATTAAATTTAAAGCCAAGGTGGCAGCCGCGGTGGCATCGCCCTAGTGACTATTTCAGCGTAATGTTGTGACAATTATGGTTATTTAGTTTAGTTTAGTTTAGTTTATTTATTCACATTTGATCATACATTGTAGGTAGGATATGCTTCTCAGTGAGAGAGTGTGAATAACTATAGCTAAAGAGTATATATCCTTGAGATACAAAGTGACCATCGGCGGACGAGACCGGGATCGGTCGTCCGGTCTATTGTCTGCATTTTTCCCTTTCCACCTTTTTTGGCGTGACCGAACTTGGGAGCGAACATGGGTTTTTTTCTACCTGCCTCCACACATTTCAAATCGATTGTGATGAAAATAATTTATTCAGCGAAATATTTTTTTTATAATTGCATGTATTTAATAACGTGGTTCAAATGTGTAGCTTGAGTTATGAAATGCGTTTTTTCCCTAGAGTCTACGATCAAAACTGACTGAAATATATAAATATTATTATATTACTTAAAAATTTTAACAAAATATATTATAGAAGCATTATCCGTAACTCAGTCAGTTTTTATCGTAGAATTTCGTCCAAAAAAATAACATTCAAGACGCACGCTTAATATTTTAACAACGATATTAGATTTTTGTAATTAAACAAAAAAATATCAATAAATAAATAGAACAATAGAACAGGAAGAGAATACAGCAGGTAGAAAACCCTCAGATTCTAGGATGGTCTATTTTACGACTACACGCGACAACCCTTAGCAGCTGCCTCTTACCCATACCCGACGCGTCCGTCGATGGTCTCTTTGTATCTCAAGGATAAATAAACTTTAGGTAAATCATATTATGTTAGTAGGAATTCATAAATAATACAGTAATACAGTAACTGAATACTAATCTAATCTAAATTTAATAATAGATAATATTAATATTTAATAACATTTAAGAAAGTGTTCGTCACAACCTAGCAACTATATGACAACGGTTTGTTTTCAGCCAAGATGGCAGCGGCCATTTACCCCCGAATTTAACAGCATGCTTCAATGATGGTGTGTCACCGGTTCAATGCAAGCCACAGATATCATGACTGAAAGGTTTTTTCCAGGTTTACCTTAGTCAGTCAAGAGGAGAATTCTCCAAGCTACTCAAACAGACTAATTAGATAGTTTTTCACGTAAAAAGTGTCACACCGTAGAAAAACTTGTTTACACTTCAACGAGCAACCAACGGAAAAGGGTTTAAACTGTTTAATAATATACTTTGGTTGTATCGAAACAACCTTGCAGATGCTGACGGCGTTGGTAGGCTAATGTGACTTGGCTAATCAGATCAAAGTCTCCCGTAGATGCCGTCAGCAGTTGCTTTGTTGCCTCGGAACCGCCAAAAGGTACGTTTGATACACAAATTAGGAGAATCAGTTTGGAAAATACTTGGGGGTGCATACGAAGCGTCGAGTAAAAGTCTAGTTTCCCCGATAGAGTTAGCACACGCGTTCTTCTTTACCAACTATATTCTCATCCAAAACTAGGTCATCTTCAAGTGGCCAAATTGACAAGAAAAAGGCTTTCTTAAAAGTCTTTATTTTTAATCGAATTGCCTTTTTAACAGTTCTTGTTCACTTTACCTTAAATAGTTGAAAGACTAAAAAAAAAAGTTTTGAAGTGACGATAGTGTGCATCCATATTGGAAACGGCACAGTATGTTGGTATGTACCTGAATAGAACTTGGAGATTGTATATCCCAGCAAGCACATGAAGGTATGATGGTAGACGTGGAGAAACGTGATTTGGTTACTCTTCTTACGAAGAACAAAGAACACCTGAAAACAAATATTGCATAAACAATTTATAAAAACATCTACGAACATCTATCATCGGATTTCAGAAGGGTATTCCTCCGTGTTTATGTATGTCTGTGGATGGGAGAGATCGTCTCGATTAAGTCCAACCGCAGAACAGATTTTAAAACCGAGACTATTTACAAAATCTTGCAGTAAGATAATCTTTTACAAAATGTAAAATTAAGAGTTTGCTGTTTATATTTTATTTTTTAAGTTTCCACTGACAAAAACAGAATTAGATATTGTGCCCTCATCTTGAAAAAACATATTTGTTTTGGCCTATATTCGTCATTTTAAAATCGAGAAACTTTGAGAAAGGCAACAGTTAGAATTCTATCGTCATTTCCAAAAACTTCAAACTTTCAAGATTCAGTCCTGGGAAAAACTTTTTTGTTGTGTGTTCATTTTTTATTTGTAACTCATGATTTCTTTGTCATGTGTTTTATAATTACTCGTAATAAAAACCGTTTGAATGTTTCCATATAATATTAAATAATACATTCAAAGACTCAAACTTATTCTTTATACTTATTCTTATACTAATTACTTATTCTATGCAAAAAAGATCCGAGTTTAAGATCAAGACTCCTGAAAATACACATTAAAATGGGAGTTATCAAATAACATTTCGATCCACTAGACGCCGTGTAAATGTGTTGAAGTTGTTAATCAATGCAGAGTTTTTATTTAAATCCATTTGTGATTTCTTCAATCTACGTTTTATAAGTTGACCACAGACTGGTTACTCACCGTGTCCAGAAGTTCGATGACTTTAAAGATGAAATACATGTGGCCTAATTTTGACATCTGAAAAATACAATCAGATAATGTATTAGGATGTTTCTGCTATTCCCAGAGTCGAATCTTGCCACCAGCAATACTGACGTTAAGTTTTTCTCTTCACAAGTCAGAAATCCTCTTAAACCGCCTCCCGAGTCCCGACATTCTTTTCACAATTGTCCAATTTCAAAAAATTCTTAATATGCCTAAAGAAGGGCATACTTAGCACCTTGGACAGGTTTTGCACAATAAATTAAAATTATCCTTTCATAATTTATTTTATAGTTTGCATAGTATAGTAGTTATAGTAATTTTTTTTATTTGATTTGGTGGCGAGCAACAACATGCCATCTGCCATATTTATTTTCATCAAATATGTTCTTTGATTTATAAGTGCTTGTTTATTCTCACAATTTGTTGTATAGTGGCTGGCAGACACCTTGAGCTTGGGGCAAACTGCCCTTTTCTGGTAACCTTTCTACTATTCCTATTAGTGGGGAAAATATTAATAATAATAATAATAATAATAATAATAATAATAATAATAATAATAATAATAATAATTTTTTTTTTTTTTTTTTTTTATTAGCAATAAAGTTTTCTTACAGAATTAATAATAATAATAATAATAATAATAATAATAATAATAATAATAGAGTTAAGACAAAGTAATAATGTAGGTATGTAATATAGATACACATGGAAGTACTTGACGTAAGTCCGTACAACATGTTAGCTCCGGTTTTGACCGAGTTTGTATGAAATACATCCAATAATAATAATAATGTTAATAATAATAATAATAATAATAATAATAATAATAATAATTATTATTATTATTATTATTATTATTATTATTTATTTATTTATTTATTTTATTGTTTATCCTTGTTGTTATTACATCTTTTAACAACAAGAAAAGGCGTCGACACTAGTAAATATTTTACTAAAACACTTGATATCTTTGTAGAAATCTTGTGCCGCGAAGAGCCTTGTAAAGCACGTGAAACCAAAGATTAACATGGCACTTGTAGTTGGTTCTCCCATAAGTACTCCTTACACATGGAAGGGAAATGACTTACTAGGCAGTCATTGAGGGCGGGCGGCAGGTCGTTCCATGGGTTAACAACCCGGAAAGAAAAAGCACGTCGGCCGAGCACTCCTTTGGCCGGAGGGGGTTGGAGGCGGGGGTGCCTACTATCGTCGCCTCTCAACACGCGGCCCTGGATGATGCGCGCGCACACGTCAAAATCAGTGGCGCCACTGAGGCATCTTTTAAAAAACACCAGATCGGTGTATTGCAGGTGCATGGTCATTGGCATAACCTGCTTCTGGTCACAGGGTGGGGGGAGGTTACGGCCATGTATGAAATGCAATGCCCTTCTCTGCACCCTCTCAAGTTTGGTAGTGTTCTCAATTGTGGTTGGGTGCCAGGCGGGGAGGCCGAAAGTCATGGTGACAGGTAGGCCATCCTCTTGACGCGCGGCGTGCACCCGTGCAGTTTGCGGGCCGCGAAACCCAGCACCTGCGCCGCCTTTGCCCGCACGATATCGGTGTGAACGTTCCATCGGAGGTCGCTTGTGATGTGAATGCCGAGGAGGCGCTGCTTGTCGACGTACTCGAGTGGGACACCATCTATGGTGTACAGGAAGTATAGAGGGGTGCGCGCGCGCGTGATGTCCAATAATAATAATAATAATAATAATAATAATAATAATAATAATAATAATAATAATAATAATAATAATAATAATTCGTTCACAAGTTATACTTTCGCGACCCGATATAATTGAAGAAAAATTATAACATTGACGGGATGTTTCGTCGCGTCGTGGTGGTGAATAATTTACATTATTTCTTACTTCCCGACGTAGCGTCCGTCATCACTGTGGATGACATTTTCAAGGGACTGCTGTTCTGTTCACGACGCGACGAAACATCCCGTCAATGTTATAATTTCTCTTCAATAATAATAATAATAATAATTAACACAATTAATTGGTCGGGACATTTCGCCGCGTCGAATCTGCTTTAATTGCTTTTGACGTTTCAGCCCAACTGTGTGGGCTAATGTCCCGACCAATTAATTGTGTTAATTATTTACCGGGCCGCGAAAGCCTCAAATTTGAAATAATAATAATAATAATAATAATAATAATAATAATAATAATAATAATAATAATAATAATAATAATAATAATAATAATAATAATAATAAAACTTTCAGTGACGACATTTGTATGGAATTTGGAATCAAGAAGTGCAAGAAAGCGACATTCAAAAGAGGAAAGATTGTCTCAAGTGAAAACATCCAACTTGACGAGCATACCACTATTGAGGACATTGGTCAAGAATCAACTTATAAATATCTTGGAGTAGAAGAAGGTAACGGTGTTCAGCATACATTAATGATGATAAAGATAAATTGAGCAAAGAATACAAACGACGCCTAAGATTATTACTTGAAAGTGAATTGAACGGACGAAATAAAACTATTGCAATTGGTCAATTTGCTGTGCCAGTATTATCTTATAGCTTTGGGATATTAGATTGGAGCATTGAAGAACTTAAGAGATTAGATCGAAAAACAAGAAAACTGTTGACAATAAACGGAATGCACCATCCACGAGCGGACGTAGAAAAACTGTAAAGGAAGAATGGAGGTCGCGGAATAACTCAACTAGAGGGGTCATACAAAACAGCAATGATTGGTTTAAGTTTATACATAGAAGGAAAGGGAGATGACAAACTTATTCGTTTGGTTCAAGAACATGAGTCCAGCAAAGCTATGAGAAAATCTATCATTAAGTTAGGCAACAAGTTTCAATCAGGTATGGAATTAACCGATATTAATCAGATCAATGGGTCCATCACTAGCAAGGTCAAGATTATCAAGAAGAAAATTAAGAATATTATCCAGGAAGATCTAATAAGTTGCTGGAAGTCTTAACCTTTGCATGGATAATAAATTACACGCATGGAGCAACCACATATTGACCAAGATCAAACCAATAAGTGGCTGGGCAGAAGTAATCTCAAAGGTGAAACTGAAAGTCTTATTGTAGCTGCACAAGATCAAGCCTTAAGAACAAAAAGTTACGAAAAAAGAATTCTCAAACTCGAAGTAGATGACAAGTGTCGTTTGTGTAAGCTTTATGAAGAAAGCGTGGAGCACATTATTTCTGGATGCCCGGTCTTAGCAAAAACGGAATACATTGATCGACATGATAAGGTTGGGGCATATTTACATTGGAACATTTGTAGAAGTTATAACATCGAAACTTCTGACAAATGGTACATGCATAAACCAGAGCAAGTAGTTGACAATGGTAATGTGACCATATTGTGGAATGAGCAAATAATCACTGATCGAAAGGTTCTTCACAACAAACCAGACATTGTTGTTAAAAACAAAGAGACTCAAAAATGTTTGATCATCGATGTAGCTATTCCATCAGACCGCAACATAGTATTAAAGGAAGCAGAGAAACGCACAAGATATCGAGACCTACAAATAGAAATTCAACGAATGTGGAATGTCAGTTGTAAGGTTGTTCCCATTATTATTGGAGCTTGTGGGACAATTGGAAGAAGTTTTGAAGAGAACCTAGGGTTGGCTAGGCTTGTCAAACATGTAATGTAAGTAATTATTTCATCTAGTCCTATAGCCTAATGGAACTTTAGACCTACACTGTTGTATTATAAATAATTTTCTACATCTGGGCCTAGGCCAGGGACGGTTTCTGATTTGTTTTATGAGAGTATAATGACACCTTTTCTCGTTCCACACAAAGAAGAAAAAATTAAAATGTCCGCTATTTGTTTACGTATCGCACTTTCCCGCCTAACTCTGCTTGTAGCGTCAACAAGAGTCAAGTAACTATAGTTACTTGTTGATTGTATGCCTAGTGTATAATGTTTATTTTAAAACCATTATATGGAAGCCTTCCAGCAAACTTTTTCAACTTTTTTTTTCAAAAGAGACTATATTACTATAACCTTAATGTCCATTAAAATATGAACATTGTAGCCCCACCCGTCTGGTCAGAATCGCGGGCCGATTGAAACTGACGAATTAGATGTAGTAGCAGTAGCAGTAGCAGTAGCTAACATCCTTAAAGTGATTTTGAGCATGTTTCAAGCCATTTTTTCACCAAGAAGGAATGGTCGTACCCCAATAAAATTTGGCATGTGTTGTCAGGTACCTAAATCCCCTCGATTGTGATAGTTTTCAAGTTCACATCACGTTACATGACGGCTAGGTAACACCTCGAAATCACCCCAACTCTGCTTGCTGTATAAGGTGCTTGAGTGTGTAGCGCGCCACGGCTTGGCTGCGGCGCCCTAACGGGCACCTAGATACAAGAATTACTAAATATAAACTAATAATATCTTGACCTAGGGCAATGTTGTTTGTGTCAAGCAATGGCATATACGTACGGTAACTGCATCAGGATTATCCGAGTAATCCACTGGTTGGCACGTGAAGCTGTGTTGTAAAAACCCTGCACTCATTCCCTGAATAGAAGGGAATAACAAATATTAGATTTTTATCCTATAAACAGTTTTATCTTGAATTATTATACTTAATAAATAAATAAATATTAAATAAAATGTATAATGTTCAGATTTGCATACGCATTAAAAAAGTAGTGTGGATCATTTTTTGTGCCTAAAACCTTTCGATGCTATTTTTATGATACGTGTATAGGAAAAAATTATCCATTTCGTGCAAAAGTCACCGAAGGGGATTTCAATAACTTGCTCTTATACCCTCAATGGTTGTGAATTTAATATAATACATCAATTATATTTTATCTCCTGCTCGCTTAAGTTTCCTAAGTCCATTGTGAGAAGGAGAAGTACTATTTTAAAATGTCTTGAGTAGTTTAACTATGGAGGTAGGAACTAAGAAAGCAGTTGACGTTTTGCGCCTGGGTTTAAAAACAAACACAAATTAAGTTCATTGTTATTGATGTTTAAATAAATACTTGAACATTCGGAAAATCTATTTTTATTTTCAGATAAACAAACACTAAATGAATTTGATCAGAATTGATATTAAAGAGTTTGTTTTAACAATACGAACAATTTAAGCGTTTGTTTATTCGGGATACCTGGGTTCTCTGGAACACACTATACCTCGTAAATCATCCAGGCGCTTCCCACGACGACGATGAAATTATAAATGAGAAGGATTGTACGCAGTTTAAACGGTTTTCGGTGCTCCATAAACTTCGGCCCGAGTTTAAGACAGAACAGTAAGTACAATGACAATATCGTCAGTACAGCGGTTGGTTCTTGGAGCAAAAGTCTGTCTTTTAACCTCGTATCTGAGAAAATAAGAATAACTACAAACACAAGCATTTGACCTACATATGTGCGGATAGGGAAGACACAGAATGTGAGGTTATGTTCGGTGTTATTGACCGATAATGCAGCTAACTTTTCGATTATCGATACAGTTTTCTTTACCGTTGTGTTGCAAAGCATAAAGATATTACTTTTTCAACAAGAAAAATTTGATAGTTGTTTAACACAATTTTTTTAAACGTTGGTTTAAATATTCAAATTAACTACGCATCTCATTATGTGTACTACATCTATCATAGACAAGTATTTTTTTTAGATCCAAGATGCAATTTCTATCTTCCTATCTAGAATAAACTTTAGTCGTAGTTACTTTAATCTGGAGGATAATGTAGAGCGGAAACCTGAAATACTGTAGACCTATAAAATATCTGAAAAATAATTGTTACTATATTTTATCTACAGTTATTTTTAACAAATCTGTTATACTTTACTGATAACTTATTATCGTATATATACTATCCCTTGATAAACCACTGAGGAAAAATACATAATGTGGATGTCATCAGAACATTCAGAACCGTCCAAAGTTGTCGTCACCATATTGAAAGGGCCGAAAACGGAGTGTCTATACGTCCGACGGGTCGGACGGGCAAGCACAACCACAGGCTGTACGCCCGCCGAGCTTGTGTGTACTTCCGTTAGATTAGTCGAACTTTCCGCCTAGTTGTAGTACGCCGCGCTAGTTCTAGGATATAATCGATAAGAGCGCACCCGAAATCCTTAAGTTATGCGCTTCTTGGCCGTCCGCCGTCGGACGTATAGCACAAACTCAGCTGTACGCCCGACATCCCGTCGGACGTATAGACGTGGCCGTTCGAAAATGCCCGTGTACTGCCTTCTATAGTTGACTCGTTTAGGTGGCAGTAAACCAGGTTTCAAGAACAATGTCAAAGGTCATTCTACACATACTGATTAGACGAGTGAGTGTAGCGAACGTAAGTCTTTCCTAACGCTATACTCGATCGGGCCTTGGCCGTGAGCATTTTCTGTTAAATGTCTGTCTGTTTGTCCGGGCTCATACGGCCGAACGGCCAAATAGATTGAGCTGAAATTTTAAACAGACATCCGTGACCATGTAACTTAGAACTGCTAACAAAATGAGCAATATCCGTTGCGATTTAAGCTGAAGGAAATAAAAATTTGAAAAATTTGAATTTAGATTGCAAATGTTTAAAATACTCATTAGTAAAATAGAACACAGCCTGTGAAAGTTCGCGATCAGTAGTATCTATGAGGGAAAGTCGATGTTTAGAATTTTGTTTTTGTTTTTAGTTATCTATGGCTTTGGCTTCTGTCATGTAATTTGACTTATACAATATAATTCATAAACTAGCCTACTTTATTCTAACCTATGCAAGGAAGTCTAGGAGTACGCTTCCGTTTGCCTAAGCTGTGCATATAAGAACCTTTAGCCAAGAACATGGCTCTGTATACTAATCAATCATCATCTTAAGTACTTAGCATTAGCTTAGTTTTTAGTACCAAAACATGACGATGCCTATATTTGTATCTTGTACGAATCGACTGGCAAATAAAACTTTACTTTACTTTACTTTATCGTTAAAGGCGAGAAAAGAGACGTACTTTATCTCGCAAACATCAGCTGGTAAGAAGGGAAGTATATTAGTTCCCGAAACTAGAATAAGAGCTCTGGCAGTCGTCGTCGAGGACCCCCCATATTCTCTGACGACCTTCCCAACGACGACGAAAAGGACAACCGAACGAAGACAAAGACGATGACGACCACGACGAGAGGGCCCTCCCTTTTCGTTCACCTTAACCCGTGGCTATTTCTGAACAGCACCAGCATGGGATTTTCCTCCCTATATCTTCTAGGCAAGAGTGGCGCTTTTTGACCTAGCGGTTGTTGCACCCTTAATCCAAACTTAAACTTAATTGGGACGTATAGGACTAGCCTTTTTTTTATAACAAAGACGGCGACAACGACAACATAAACGGTTGACGCACCCTCAAACCAAAAAACTTCAAACCACTTTCTCTGTTCGCCTAGGCCCTAAATCTCTTTTTTGGGGGTGTGGGGAGGGAGGGTGGGGGGTTTTGATTAAGGACGCGTCAACCGTTAGGTCATAATGCACCACTCTTAGCCTAGGGGTTTGGGGAAGAGGGGCCCATGTGGTCAAAAACCAGCACGGGAAAGGGGAGGAAGAGGGGATTCCTCACGTCGTGGTCGTCATTGTCTTTGTCATCGTTCTTTTGTGTCATTGTCACCGTCGTCGGGAAGGTCGTAAAGGGGAAGGGGGAGGTGTCCCCGACGACGATTGCCAGAGCTCGCCTCTATTTTTGGGGAGTATAATATACTTCCCTCTTATTGGCTGTATTTGCGAGGTGGACTTTTTCTTTTGAATCGCTTTTACGATTAGCAGAACCATGCTCTGGGCCAATTCTACCCCGGGCCCAGACGGAATGTCTTTGTTTTTCATATATTGACGTGGAGGAAGTACCTGTTATAGGGTCATACACCGGCCGTTCCATTTAGCCTGGGGTGTAGCCTATCTGTTCAACAAGGGTCTGTGACCACAAATGTTTGTGTAAAGATAATACTAGGGAAACACCAAAGTCGTTGTTAGACGAGTGAGTGAGCCATGTGTTGAGAACCCGCTAACATTACTTTTTCTTCCCCCTACCTATAGGCCTCCCTAGCCTATCATAGGCTAAAGTGGCGCATTATGGCCTTACAGTTGACGTGCCCTTATACAAACTAAACTTAAAAACACTATTACTTATACCACAATATAATTATCTAACTTAAATGCAAATGTTCCCGGGTACTCAACACATGGCTCTCTCACTCGTCTAACAACGACTTTGGCGTTTCCCTAGTTTTAGTAATTTTTCGAGGATATAAGATTTCAGAATCACATGGCATCTGTACCTCGCGCAAAGCATTATGGGATGAAGGGGGTTTACTTGCAGACTGATGCCCGTGAGAGTGGCGAACGGACAACCTGATTGTACCCCCCATTTCCCAAAATGCTTCGAGAAATATTTAGGCCCTAGGCGCTGGTAATCCTGAAAATTGTGGAAGGCCTTCACTGCAACGGTTCCTCTTTTTGTATTATTTGCTCCGTTGCGTAGGCTAAAATACATGATATTGTTTGAAGTTTCTCAGCGTAATTTTAGAAGTAACCTTAGACGTGCTTAGTAAAAAGTGATCGTACCAGAAAAACTCGATGAAACATGGTACCAGTAAAACATGTTTAATATTATTAGAATTATTTATTTTATAAAAATTAACACTTTTATTCAAACCACATAAAACATCATAATGTACTTTTTCCCTCTATTATCTAAGAAGCTAGTTCGAATGGTTGACGTCATAATTGAAAAGAGTCGTATTTTATGAGATATATTGTAGAAAAAACGCGTATGTAAAATAGAGCTAAACTTGTATTTATCTTAATTAAATTTTACGATAGAACACTCAAAGCATTCCAATACTATCGATTTTAAAAAAAGAAATTAAAAAAAGGATAATGTAGTCTTTACTAAAGAAATTTAAAAGAAAACAGGTATAAAAAACCCAAAAAAAATCATACCCCAAAGGGACAAATTTTGCACTAAGTTTTAAAACAAAATCTTAATTCATAAAAAAATATTACAAAACCCTCACCCCCATATTTTAAAAGAACCCGCTGTCCCCCCGATTCCCCTTTCCCCCCCCCCCCGAAACTTTCTGCTTTCGCCTTTTGGCGTCGTCGGGGGGTCTGGGGACAATAATGATTTAAAAAATGAACAATCCCCTATCCCTACGAATTTCCCTTATAGTACGCAACGTCATCCCATTAATAAATTTCCCGGGCCGACCCGTTGTTTTAATTTGGGCCCTTTTTATTGATTTTACCTGCCCATAGGAAGGTAATCAGGACAAGGGGTTGGCTTTCTGTAGTTGAAAACAGTGATTACAGAGTAACAATTTAAAAAAATTTACAAAAAAAACAACAAGAAAAAATGACTTTAACATAAACACTTTTAAATCAATAAATTAATTATATATATATTTTATATATATATTATATGGTTTTGTTGTAGGTTTTCGCCCCCCGTCATAGGAAAAAAAACAAGGATTTTGGGGTTAAAACCGCGTCAAAAAAAGGGATAAACCCGGGGCAGAAACCTGGGGGGCCCCCGGGACGTTTCGTCTGTACTACGTCACAATTTTCAAGGTTGATGTGATTTAAAGGGAGGCTGGAGTTACAGTGGTTGGCAAAGCAGGGGCCCCCCCCCCCGCCTTTAAAATAGCCTCGGCTAAAGGTGCAGGGCGGCGAGGTTATATAGAAAAAAAGGTGGGGGCGGCGGGGGGCATATCGTGAAAAGGGGGCGGGGTTTTTTGGCCCCGGTGTCATATCAAAAAATAAAAAAAAATATACGGGTGGTGGGCAATTGAGAAATAAAAATAGCACAGCGTACTTTTAGTGAAACCTTTTAGGGGGCTTTTTGTCATAGGGCTGTTTTTGGTTTTTCTTTTAAAATGGTTTTTCGGCTTAGAATTTTGGAATATGGAAAAATTTTTTTTGTCAAAATCATCACATGCGAGAAGCTTTAGCCCTGTTGAGCCAGGGGGGGATTTTTTGCACCTGCTTTCCCCAGCCCCTTTGAGTGTTCATTTTTCCTCACTGCTTTTGCGCCTTTCCTGTTTGGCCCATGTCGTTTTATCGCCCGTCGCCACAGGGAAACCCCCATAAAAAACCCCTTTTTTTTCCAAAGAAAAGAGTCCTTTGCAAATTCTCAAAAAAGGGGCTGATTTTTTTGGGGCGGGAAAAAAAATGGTTTCGATTTTTTTACGATTGAGGAAATTTTACCTATGACGTCTGTGGTTTTGGGACCCTTTACATATGGGAAAAAAAGCTTTTTACCGTGGGTTTCTTCTTGGGCCTCAGTAATCCTAGATTTTTCAGTTCCCCTTTAAACGTCTGGGTTTTGTCTCGGTCCAATAACCCCTTGAGTGATTTGGGGCTTCACGAAACTTTTCAAATTTCCCCTTTTTGGGAGTTTGGGGATTTTTCAGAAAAAGGTTCCTGGGGCCGGGGTGACTAGAGTGTTAAACCACTGAAAAAACTGTGAAAGGGTGGTGGGGGGGGAAACGGATTTAGGGGTACCGGTTGGTGTGGGTGGGTTTTCTATAGACTGGTTGGCCCAAAAATTTCCTCAAATTTTTTTTTATCAAGACATCGAGAAAAACAAGTGAAATGTTGGATTCTACTTCCCTGGTGAAAATGAAAAATTTGAATGGATACTATTTGGGTATTTAAAAAAAAAATTTAATTGTCCCACCACCTGGGGCCAAAAAGGAAAAAGTAATTCACATATCGTATCCAAGAAGATGGTTTGTTAGGGCTCAGCTAGGGGGTTTTTTCTCAAAAAACTATTTATGAATAAGTTTGGGAATAGCGGTGATTTTGCCCGGGGAGCCCTTGGAGCTCCCTCCACTTGCTTTTAAAACTTGTTTTCCTAAAAAAAAGGGATGTAGAAAACAGCAATGCCTTGCAACTTCATGATGTCCTTCCGGGATGCCAAAAGCTTTCCCCAATAGTAAAAAAGGGCCTCCTTAAAAGGTAGTTGGTAAATAGGGAAAACCACATCAAAACTAACCAATTGTCCCCAAGGCGAACCTTCCATTCTTTGGGTCAGTGGATCGGTTTTGGGGAGGAGTTTTTTTACATAGGACCCAGCAAACCTCCGAGTAAGGTTTGGGAAAAACTTGCGACATTTTCTGGCCCCGAGGGTTGTGTGGGTGACCCTACTGCGCCACCATGGGTCGCAAAGGGGGGTTTCCCGGGGTTTTTGGTTTTGGGCAACCACATACAAATTTTTGGGAAAACGAGAGGTTCTCCTAAGGGAAGGGGGGAAATTTTTGTGCCTTTTAGGGTTTAATATTAGAGGAAATTTTAAGGTCCTAGTTGTCTTTTTAAGGTAGATTTGGATCTCTGGGGGGGGAAACCTTATATACCTTATCCTTTCCCCAAAAAAAAATTTTTTTGGGGTAACAAACTTCCTTTTAAAACAGAGCGTTGAGTATGACGGTGGCATTCCCCTTATTTCTGGCAGAAAATATGATTTCTAGATTTTTTTTCAACTCCCTTTTGGGCACGTAGCTCAGGGCTGGGGGTATTCCTTGTGGGGGGCTTGGCCTTACGGAGGACCCTTTTAACATTTTTTTTTTTCCCCACTGCCCCTGCTTCCTCATCTGGAAAAAACCCCTAATAGCAGATTCTTTCTCCCCATTGAGTCTTCCCCCGGCCCAAAAGGGCTTGGGGGGCCCCCGCAAAAAAGAACCCTTTGCTAACACTGCAGTGGTTTAAATTCATCAATCGGGCAATCAGATAATCAGATAAATCGTTCATAGTTTTTTTTGGGGGGTTTTAAAAAGGTAAAACGTTTTCTTTAAAACGTTTGGCAATTTAAAAGCAACGACGCCCTCCAAAATTCCCAGGGGGTTTAATTTGGGCTGTAGACGGCGGAAGGGGCTTTCTCCGCTGTGCGCCCTTTTTCACCAGTAGGCCCTGTCGTCAGCATAGAGGGTAAAAAAAGGTTTTCGGGGCAAAAGGGGGGGAAAGGGAAAGTGTGGCAGGTTTGATAGGTAAAGAAAGAGGAGAGAGGCAGGAACCCGGGAAACGCGCCAGAAAAGATGGTAAAAGAGGGGATACTGATCGGGAACACGCACACAAGCGAGAGTCCCTTTAGAAAAGTCGGAAAGGGAAAAGGAAACCCTTACAAAGGGGGCCCTTTTAGTTTTTTAGGGAAACTCCCGCCATATTGTCCAAAATCCGCTGTAGCCGATTCGCATCAATTCCGTAACTTTCTGCATCGCCATTGCGTCGTCGAGGTCTAGACAATAATGAGTTGAAACTGAACAATCACTATCCCTACGAACTTCTTATAGTACTGCAACGTCATACATAATGAATTACCTGGCCGAGCGTTGTTTTAATTTGGGTCATTTTATTGTATTTTACCTGCCCATAGGAAGGCTAATGCAGGACAAGTGTGGCTTTCTGTAGTCTGACACAGTGATTACAGAGTAACAAGTTAAACATTACATGAAAAACAACAAGAAAACATGACTTTAACATAAACACTAATTAATCAATCATCATATATATATATATATATATATATATATTAATATATGATTGTTTGTAGGTTTTCGCGGCCCGTCATAGGATAAAAACAAGGATCTTGGGTAAAACCGCGTCGAAAATAAGATGAACCAGGGCAGAACCTGGGCGTCCACCGACGTTTCGTCTGTACTACGTCACACATTTTCAAGGTTGACTGTGACTCTACGGAGGCTGGAGTCACAGTGGTTGGCAAGCACGCAGCGCCCGCCTTATATAGCCTCGGCTGAAGGTGCAGGGCGGCGAGGTTATATAGAAAATAGGTGCGGGGCGGCGATGTCATATCGAAAAATAAATAAAATATACGGATGGTGGCAATTGAGAAATAAAATAGCACAGCGTACTGTAGTGAAACCTTTTTAGTCCGGCTTCTTGTCATAGGGCCTGATTGGTTGTCTTTTGAAATGTTATTCGTGCTTAGAATTATGGAATCTGAAATTTGTTTTGTCAAAATCTATCACATGCGAGTAAGCTTTAGCATGTTGAGCCAGGGCTGATTTCTTGTCACCTGCTTTCACAGCATTAGAGTGTTCATTTATCCTCACTGCTATGCGTCTGCATGTTTGGCCTATGTACGTTTTATCGCAGTCGCCACAGGGAACCTCATAAACCCCTCTTTCTTCCAGATGAACAGAGTCCTTTGCACTTCTCAAAAAGGAGCTGATTTTTCTGTCAGTGGAGAAAATGGTTTCGATGTTCTTACGATTGAGGATTCTACCTATGACGTCTGTGGTACCCTTGACATATGGAAGAAAAGCTTTTGACCGTGGTTTCTCCTTGTCCTCAGTATCATCCTCAGATTTCTTCAGTTCCCGTTTAAACGCTCTGGTTATGTCTCGGTCCAAGTAACCATTGAGTGATAGAGCTTCACGAAGCTTGTCAAATTCCTCTCTTGAGTGAGATTTGTCAGAAAGGTTCCTGGACCGGGTGACTAGAGTGTTAACCACTGAAAATAACTGTGAAGGATGGTGGTGGGAAGCGGCATTCAGATACCGGTTGGTGTGGGTGGGTTTTCTATAGACTGTGTGTCCCAAACTGCCATCAACATTTTTTATTATCAAGACATCGAGAAAAGCAAGTGAGTCGTTGGATTCTACTTCCATGGTGAACTGAATATTCGAATGGATACTATTTAGATAGTCAAGAAAATCATTTAACTTGTCCACACCATGGGGCCAAATGGCATAGACGTCGTTCACATATCGTATCCAAGAAGATGGTTTGTTAGGTGCTGCAGCTAGGGCTTTATTCTCAAAATCTATCATGAATAAGTTGGCAATAGCTGGTGATAGCGGCGAGCCCATTGGAGCTCCCTCCACTTGCTTATAAAACTTGTTTTCATAAATAAAGTATGTAGAAGACATGCAATGCCTTGCTAACTTCATGATGTCCTTCGGTATGCCATAGCTTTCTTCAATAGTAACAAGGGCCTCCTTCACAGGTATGTTGGTAAATAGGGAAACCACATCAAAACTAACCAATAGTCCCCAAGGCGAACCTTCCATTCTTTGATCAGCTGGATCAGTGTGAGAGGAGTTTTCACATAGGACGCAGCATCCTCCGAGTAAGGTTGGAACCTCTTAGCGACATATCTGGCCAGAGCTGGTGGTGGGTGACCCTACTGCGCTCACTATGGGGCGCAAGGGGGCTCCGGGTTTGTGGATTTTGGGCAACCCATACAGTTTTGGAATACGAGAGGACTTCTCCCTAGGAATGAGAAATTTCTGTGCTTCAGGGTCAATATTAGAGGAAAGTATAAGGCTCCTAGTTGTCTTTTCTAGGTAAGTAGTCGGATCTCTGGGGGTAGCCTTATATACCTTATCTTCAAGTAGGGCTAACATCTTGTCCTTATAATCAGAGCTGTTGAGTATGACGGTGGCATTCCCCTTATCTGCTGGCAGAACTATGATGCTAGTATTTTTCTTCAACTCCTTTAGGGCACGTAGCTCAGAGGCTGGGATATTCCTTGTGGGAGGCTTGGCCTTACGGAGGACCTTTGCAACATCTTGCCGCACCTGCTCTGCTTCCTCATCTGGAAAACCCATAATAGCAGATTCTACTCCACATATGATGTCTTCCACCGGCAAATGACTGGGGGCCACCGCAAAATTGAAACCCTTAGCTAACACTGCAGTGGTAACTTCATCAATCGGGCAATCAGATAATCAGATAGTCGTTCATAGTTTTTTGCCGGTTGTGAAAAAGTGTAAGCTGTGTCTTTAAAGCGTTCGGCAATACACGCCAACGACGCATCCAAGCTTCGAGAGCTTTAATTTGGTGCTGTAGACGGCGAAAGACTTCTCTCGCTGTGCGCCCTTTGCACCAGTAGGCCGTATCGTCAGCATAGAGGGCTAATAAAAGGTATCGGGACAAGGTAGAAGGAATGTCGTGGCAGTAGATCAGGTAGAGAAGAGGAGAAAGGCAGGAACCTTGAGGCGCGCCAGAAAGAGTGGAAAACGAGCGGGATACTTGATCGTGAACACGCACACAAGCGAGACGTCCCGTGAGAAAAGCTCGGATGAAGCGCACCATTACAAAGGGGACTTTCAGTTGTAGAAGCTTGTAACGGAGCCCGTCATGCCAAACCTTGTCAAAGGCGCGTGATATGTCCAGAAAAATAGCTAACACACACTGGCCATCGTTTAACGCCACTGAAATCTCCGTCACCAGCTTGATGAGGGGATCTGTCGTGCAGCGACCTGTCCGGAAGCCGGACTGTGACTCGGGAATGATGTGGAGGCGGTCAGCAAAAGCAACCAGCCTGGAGTGAATCACTTTCTCAAGAACCTTTGCCACAACGTTCAAGAGACTAATAGGCCGGTGACTAGCGAGATTCGTTGGTGGCTGTCCTTTCTTTGGACTCATGACGATGACAGCAGATTTTAAACTGGGAGAGAAGTAGCCCAAACGGAGGCATCCAGAGAAGAGAGTAGCGAGGTGAGAGACGAACTTAGCTGGAACCTGGAAAAGCATCAATCTGGTGATACCATCAGCACCTGGCGATAAGCTCCGTCCGTGTTGTATAGCAGACAGAACTTCCTCCGCGCTGATATCCCGGACGAGGTCGGGGTGGAGAACTTTTTCATTTGGGATGATGTCATGGGAAGCGAAGGACGGTTCGTGGTGTGCAAGAGACAGTTTGACCCTCTCTCTGAAGACGTCGTCAAAGAGTGCGTCCTCGGGAAACTGATAAACTCCCTCAAGAGAAGTCGCAAACTCCTGCGCTTTGTCGGAAGACAAAGCACACACTCGGTCATTGACAATGAGGGGTCCGTTGGCGCGAGTGGACTGGCCCGTGATACGCTTGAAGGTGCGCCAAAATGAGGAACCGTCCTTGAAGTCCAGCGACTCGCAAACGACCGTCCACTGAAGCTCGCGGAACTGGACAATGCTGCGGCAAACAAGTGCATTCAATCGGTTCCATTCGGTTTTGAGGTCAGGATCACGAGCAACCTTAAAGGCATTAAATAAATAACAAATAAATTTTTATTTCGAGTCTACCCACTCAGTTATATAACTGATTTTCAGTGGGGGACTTTAAATCAAAGCGACCAAGCCAACCCTGCAGGCCCCGACGCAATCGACGAGTGAGCGATAACCAACCAAAGATCGATATTTTTTAATAGGAAATATAGCAATCAGTGGTATGGACAGTGCAAACACCCGCGAATCAACGCCAGAATCAACAAGGCCGATTCAGAACAACTCTGAAATTTATTATGTGCTTCGTTGCTAGGACGGCTCCAAAGTCACCGTTTACAAACTCCTAAGACAAGAACTGATGGACTTAAGTCCAAATCAGAAGTTAAAAAACTTCTGACTTTAGCGGGAATCGAACCCTGGACCTTCTGCATTGGAAGCAGATACGCTAACCACAAGACCTCCTTTTCTGACGAATGAGATCAACAATATGACGAGGTAGAGCAGGGCGGTAAGTGTTGATCGCACGTACCGGGACCGCAACAGCCGCAGCCCTCTTCAGTACTGCCACCAGATGTTCCGTAGTGGTCATAAGTGCTGGACACGGGTAGCATCAACCTCCTCTGGATTTCTGGAAGAAGCCATTCGATCTCAGCCCTGTACCGACGCCAGTCAGCGTTATGGAAATCCATGACTATTATAAACCGTTCGCGGACAGGTGGAGGAGGAAACTACATCCGAGGAAACGACAAGTGGGGGATGGTCGCTGCCTATTGATGGGCCGATGTCGACGTCGCCAAGCCGACCAGATAGACGGTCACTTACAAGAATGTGGTCTGGTATTGAGGATCCCATGGGGCCAATGTACGTCGGACACGTATTGTAACAACGATACATTGGAAGGTCAACGAGTAGATCAGCCAGAGTGGAGCCATTAGTGTTGGAGGAAGTATCCCAAAACGTCACATGACGAGCATTAAAGTCTTCCATGAACACGAAGTTTGGAAATGACGCCACGTATTCAAAGAAGTCTATGTGTGCGGCGATAGAAATGGGTAGGCGGGAAATATGCAAGGACGATCAAAATCGGACCAAGTGGGCTACGAACGGAGCAGAGAATGACTTCGAGTTGACGGAATTGCATTGGAGGAGTAATTTGAGTAGCCGGAAGTTCTGGATGCAGGAATAAGGCCACTCCGCCCCGAGGCTGTTGACCAGGAGGGCAGACCCGATCCCTACGGAAAGACGCGAATCCTGGAAGACAGAGAGTATGGCGAGAGCAGGCCCAAGTTTCTGCAACACCGAGAATGTGAAGGCGCTCTGATGTGCACAGGTTCTCAATTAGAGGTTTCTTGCGAGAGAAACCTCTACAGTTGGCGAAACCTATACGTTGAGGGTCATCTCCTAAGAGCAGGTGGTACCTGGTTCGACTTCCTTCACTCTACACACGGGATTTGCGTCCACGGGTAGCCTTAGATTGCCGTTGCTCCATATTTGGCTTAACAGCTTCGTCAGCATCTGGAAGCTCCATACTAGGGGTGAGAGAGTTGGCAACAAATGGAAGCTCCAAACTAGTGGTGACAGAGTCGGCATCAGATGGCGTCTCAGGTTTACAGAGGGAGCGCGAGCGCTGAGAAGCTCCATTTCCCTTCACCTTGCGGATGACATGCTTCTTTGGTACTTGTTGTTCAGCAGGAGGAGAGGAACGCCGTTTACGGTTGTCTTCTGGCACCTCGCTGCTAGAGGAGCATGAGACCTCCATTGAAATAGCAGGGATAGGTACGATTTGTTTAACAGCCTTACTAGGCTTCATCACTTTCTTGGTCACCATTGAACCCAACACAGCGACATCAGGGGTAGCATGCGAGAGCGGTATTAGCGAGGTCAAGTCGGCAAGGGGTGGAATAACTGGCGTGGCTGCAAATTGAAGGCCTATGTCCTGATCTTGAGAAGTCGAAACAGACGCGACCGCCGAGGGCTGCGACAGATTAGCCCACGTGTTTTTTGTACGGTCGATCAAGGACAGCTGCACAGGGTGACTAGCCTTGCAATCAGCCCTGAAGTGGTCGCTAGCGTTACAAATGGAACACGTTTTCAGCTGTCCCTCGTAGATCCCAGCGCACGTATGCCCCGACTGTTACGTAGGACGGGATGTGCTTCGTGAGGTCGATCCTAACCGTACGAACTCCGTTCTTTACCTGGTATCTGTACGAAGTGGACCTCACCTCATCCACGATGCCCCGCACCAGCCCGTAGGCACGAAGGTACTCGCGAAGACGCTCATTCGAGAACTCGAGTGGCAGGTTGTAAACTCAGATCTGCCTGTAGCCTAGGTCAGCATGGCCGATAGCAACTTTGCTGATAGAACCATCAGCATGGCGGAATGGAACAGAACTCCCTAGATTAGTGAGGAGCTCCTCACACAGACGATCCCCGGTTAGTTTTATGTATACTGCCTGCTTAGCGCCATCCAACTGTATAGCAGTGACACAGATAACAGAGTACACTACGAAGTGTACTCTTTTATCTGTGGCAGTGACGGTAGCTGGTTCCTGACGTAGTATCGAGAAAATCCACTCGTGGACTTCGGCTGCGGACGGTTTGGAGAACGAACGATTAAACACACATTTAAGTGTATTGATGACGTGACGTTATAGCGAGTACGGGAACAGGTCGTGGGGTTGAAAACATGGAGATTCAATGAAAAATAAGAAAAGAGAAAGAAAACAAAACACTCAATCTAGGTGCCCGTTAGGGCGCCGCAGCCAAGCCGCGGTGCGCTACACACTCAAGCACCTTATACACCAAGCAGAGTTGGGGTGATTTCGAGGTGTTACCCAGCCGTCATGTAACGTGATGTGAACTTGAAAACTATCACAATCGAGGGGATTTAGGTACCTGACAACACATGCCAAATTTTATTGGGGTACGACTATATCCTTCTTGGTGAAAAAATGTCTTCAAACATGCTCAAAATCACTTTAAGGATGTTAGCTACTGCTAGCTACTGCTAACATCTAATACGTCGGCCCGCGATTCTGACCAGACGGGTGGGGCTACAATGTTCATATTTTACATGGACATTAAGGTTATAGAAATATAGTCTCTTTTGAAAAAAAAAGTTGAAAAAGTTTGTTGGAAGGCTTCCAAATAAAGGTTTTAAAATAAGCCTTAAACACTTGGCATATAATCAACAAGTAACCATAGTTACTTGACACTTGTTGACGGTATAAAGCAGAGTTAGGCGGGAAAGTGCGATACGTAAACAAATGGCGGACATTTAAAATTTTTCTTCTTTGTGTGGAACGAGAAAAGGTGTCATTATACTCTCATAAAACAAATCAGAAACCGTCCCTGGCCTAGGCCCAGATGTAGAAAATTATTTATAATACAACAGTGTAGGTCTAAAGTTCCATTAGGCTATAGGACTAGATAAATAAATACTTACACTACATGTTTGACAAGCCCTAGGCCTTTCTTAGCCAACCCTAGGCCAGCACAACCTTGTTTTGACACTTCCCGCACAAATAACTAGTTTTGATTACTACAAGACTAATGCAGATAAACAATGGTATAATAGTCCTAGGCTATTCCAAAATTTACGGCAATAATAAGCTTTTTCTTTACTTTTAATAAACTCACGCAATCTCCTGTCACTTTTAATAAAAATGTAAAACAAAAGATGGTGAAAATTTTCAATATTCTTCTGATTATCTGATGATTTACATGGCTGTGGGTCAAGGCCGTCTAGATATATCGCTTCCCTCGTGTGGGTGCAGTGAAATAGGTGTAAAATTACATTAGTTGTGCGTTTGTTGTTACATGGGAAAGTTTTAATAGGATGTGAGTTGCCTAGACTTAACCAGTCCTTATACCGTCGTTATACCATGGTTATACCACCTATACCCAGGATGTACATGAATCCGGGCCTAGATATTTTACATCCTATTGTTATTGCTAATACCATAAAAATTAAATCAACTTTGATAAAAATATTATATTTTAACAAATAATTTTGTAATGGAACTTGAAAAAGTAATAAGATCACACACATAACAAAAACTTGTAGAAATACAGCCAAACCTTACACACTCAAAAGGAATGAGATCTAAAAAAGGGCCAAGCTCATCTACCCTTCCACATTTGCGCATTCTTAATTCATAAACGTACAGTGTCCCATAACAGCATCCTCGAAAAGCTTGGCAAAATAGAATTTGCATGTTTACGTTTAAATTAATTACAAAAAAAGAACTTGGATAAACTACTACGTTAAATTAATAATCGCAAATTCTATTTTGCCAAGCTTTTCGAGGATGCTGTTTTGGACACTGTACGTTTATGAATTAAAAATGCGCAAATGTGGAAGGGTAGATGAGCTTGGCCCTTTTTTTAGATCTCATTCCTTTTGAGTGTGTAAGGTTTGGCTGTATTTCTACAAGTTTTTGTTATGTGTGTGTAGTGTGTACCAAAACAAACCGATCGCTTCGTGCAGCAGCGAGGGTTGAAATCGCCCCCGACTGAAGACGAGGGTAAAACAAGGCTTACTAACAATTATACGACTATTTATTAGTATAACGAAGTACCACAACTAAATAAAACATGAGATTACTCAATAAATACCTCTAAATCGCTATATCTATACCATCTATACCTATATCTAGAGACATGAAAATTTGGCGTTTTAGGTTATTGATGCTAAATTAGTGAGTATAAATTCTTAAAAACGCTACAAAATGCTAAATTTACTGAAAATAAGGTTTACCTATACCAATTGAGAATTGGTTTAGCATTGTATTCTAACGTTTAAAGTGACTACATTGAATTGAAATGTTCCTAAAAGGCATAATTTGAATTCATTCCCCATTAAAAATACAAGAAACTCCCCACATTTGGGGTTTTGGTGGAAAGAAGAAAATTAATGCTACAAAATGCTAAATTTGGAAGCTCTACTTTAACCAACAGTTTAAATTTGAGACTGTATGTGTATGATAAAATATGATAGCACTTAGACAGAAATTAAATTATTTATTGTAGTTTTCGGGTAACCACGAACAAATTATTCTGAAAAGAGCGATGTGTGTATTGTTTTACAGTTTTATTCTGTAGCATCTGTTATTTTGATCCAGATGTTTTTTAATCAAAATTGACCACAAACCAGTGTGTCATAATTATCTCAATTAATTATCTCTGTAAATTTTAAGATATGCGTGTTAAAGTTACATTTAACAAAATGTACTGCATGTGAAATTAGTGCATTCCCGGTACCAATTGCTAAGATAAGAATATATAAGTTACAGCAATCGAATTTAAAATGAAAAACTTATTGAAAATAATAATGAAAACGAATGAAAAAATATTCAACCAACATTTTTTTCATTTTCATTTGTTTAGTTTTTTAACGATAAAATTGTGGGGGTGGAGTTCCAATGAGCGTGGCTTGGGGAGGGGGGGGGGGGCGGTAATGGAGGCTGATGTCAATGTTGGATGAAATCTGACAAAATACCTTTAGGGCAATAAAATATTGAACTTTGTTCTAGTTCATTTAGTATTCTAAAAGTGGCATGACATACTACTGGGGGGGGGGGGGGTGAGGAGGGTGAAAAAAAATGCGGTAGGCACTAAAATGTCAACGGCAAAAAGGAGGCGGTTTGTTTTGTGTAATGCTAACTGTGCTGTGCTCCACATATTTTGTTGTGTTATTGGGTATATTTTATACATATTGATGATTTAGATTATAGTGATAAGACAATTACGTTTTCGGTGTCGTTTAACGTTCTTCCGATATGACTAAAAACGGTAATTTCGCGTGGTTTATATATTAGCGGTAGTCGCAAAACACTAGGCGGCTCATCATGGAGAAGAGTGGCAACACTGTTGGCAAGACCAGCGTCAACATTGCTTTTGACCTATTGTAACACACATTGGTATAGCCTTATGTTAATAATGAATCGTCTTTTTTATCATTACTTTTAAGATTGGTTTTGAAAAACTAAGGTCTACAATCATTAAATTGTAGATTTATTGTGTCAAAAATAAAATACCACATATTTTGTATAGATTCTTTAGAAGTCGGTTTATGAAGATAGTTAAAAAGGGAGCAAATGGTTGTTTTTCACATTTCTACTTATTGTGTTTGGTTATATTTTAAATTACTTCATTAAATGGATTGGGCAATTATTTATATTACTCCTTTTAACGACATTCTGATAAGACATAATATGTGTATAATTAGACGAGGGAGCTCAGCGACTGGGTATGACATTTTACAATTCAAGGAATATGGCACTTCGGAGATTCTGCAAATGTGTGTGTGTGTGTACTATAAAAATCAGCCGAATCGCTGAACAGATTGCGCTGACATTTTAAACAGACATCCGGTACGAGTTTACTGAGAACTGCTAGCAAAATGAGCAAAATCCGTTGCGATATTAACCTTCAAGAAAATTGATTTTGTAAAATAAAATAGGCTGCAAATGTGTAGGATTTAATAACGACAATGGTTTTGACGTGGAGATTTTTTTTTTATTATTATTATTTGTCTGGCTGTGAATGCATGCAGTGAACAAGGTGTATCGAAAGTTGCACGCTCAAGGTTCCCTCAAATTCCTCTGGGAGATTGAGTAAACCTTGCAATCTTTACACGTATTTCGTATTGGCTATGATTTACATAGTATTGTACGCATTTCAAAACAGGTTCTATTAAATACAATCCAGGAATTAAAAAAATATTTCCCGACAAGGGGTTTGAACCCAGGTCTTTCACATTTCGGGTATAAAGGCGCCTTAGCCAACTAGACTAAAGTCGTTGTTAGACGAGTGATCGAGCGAGTCATGTGTTGAGTACCCGGGAACATTTGCATTAACGTTGTTTGATATACAGATATTAATTATAGGGTTTTGAGTTTAATTGGTATAATCATCAGTCACCATCACTTTTCACAATAACCTCTCTGTCAAAGCCCCCATCCCACCCCTGCAAGCCACCTAGTCTCTTTGGGGGCTAATACTAAAATTTGTAATATGTTTTTGAATTTCCTAAATAAAATACATGAACTGAACAGAGAAGGGCACGTTAACTGTAGACCCAAGGCCATAATGCGCCACTCTAGCCTATGATGGGCTAGGGAGGAAAGATAGACCCATGCTGACTTGATACAGCCTTAGGTAGGGGGAAGAAAAGTAATGTTACCGGGTACTTCGCACTGTCCATACCACTGATTGCTATATTTCCTATTAAAAATATCGATCTTTGGTTGGTTATCGCTCACTCGTCAATTGCGTCGGGGCCTACAAGGTTGGCTTGGTCGCTTTGATTTACTGTCCCCAACTGAAAATCAGTTTATAAGAGTGGTTAGACTAATACAATTTATTTTTTATTATTTTTTATATTACGCAACGATGTTCCATTACTGCGGAATGTATAACTGTTTTAAATTTTTTTTTGTTTTATTGTTTTTACCTTTTTTTAGGACAGCGACGTTTCATATGTTGCGAACAAATGAATCATTGATTTTTTTCTCAAGTTTGTTCTGATTGAATTCTTATGATTTTGCAAAAGTTCAAAAATGTAAAAAGTATTAAATACTCGAAGTTTTTTTTTGAAACTTAACTGGAAAAATAAAAGATGCAAATACATTAAATTAGTTCACGAATAGTTAATTTTATTTTAATCATAAGTAAATGTAGATGGCAAATTCATTTAAAATACGATTAAATGGACGGAAATTGTGAAAGTTTAGGCCATATACGGTACAACGGACGGTCGACGATGCAAGGTACCATCGCAAGCTTTGCCAAGATCGATTGACATTAGTTTTGGCAAATCGTTCATGAAAGTTCAACAAGCATTAAGCTTAAATAATGCAAGTTTTTTTTGAAACTCAAGTTAAAAAGTCTGAGATACTAATCAATTTAAATGTTACTCAACCACAAACGTCCGGTCAACGAAATGTTAATTTATTTTGTCCGAAGATGTAATGGAATTCTTGATACAAAAGTAGAATTGCATGCAACGAAAAGACGCACAAAGACCGAAGTTTCTAATGACACTGCCACCTAGAAGTAATCAAAATACTTTCGAGGAAGCAGTCTATTAATTGTCAACAAAGAGTTTAAAAAAGTTTTCCCAAGAAGTCAAGGTCCTCTAGATGGCAATGGATTTTAAAGTAAAGATTTAAACACGGGTTTACCCAAATACCTTGGCAATAATAAATAATACTGGAAACGCGAACGTCGTAAATTTTAAAATTTAAAAAAATGTGCAATGTGGGTCTAGCCTATAGCACGTGCTCGCTTATCAACGCGTCCAACTGAGCGTTTCCTAGTTTACTCAACACATAGCTCACTCACTCGTCTAACAACGACTTTGGCGTTTTCTTAGTGTAATTATTGCCGTGTTGTTGAAAAACTATTCATATGTTGCTGCCTTGAGCGTTAACCTTGTTACAAGATCATGAATTATCTCCATACGTTCATGCATAACTATAATTAAAAAAACAATATGGGGATTTTCTTAATGGTGATGTAGTAACGAAAGACACATTGAGTTATGGAATTAATTATCAAAAGTAAAGAAGCAGATTGTCACAAAAATGTTTAAGTTTTGATAACTATTTATATTTTGTAAGTATTAAACAAATAAATAAATAAATAAATAAATAAATAAATAAATAAATAAATAAATAAATAAATAAATAAATAAATAAATAAATAAATAAATAAATAAATAAATAATCTTTAGAGTCTACCCACTCAGTTCTATAACTGATTTTCAGTGGGGGACAGTAAATCAAAGCGACTAAGCCTACCCTGTAGGCCCCGACGCAATGGACGAGTGAGCGATAACCAACCAAAGATCGATATTTTTAATAGGAAATATAGCAATCAGTGGTATGGACAGTGCGAACACCCGCGAATCAACGCCAGAATCAACAAGGCCGATTCAGAACAACTCTGAATTTATTATGTGCTTCGTTGCTAGGACGGCTCCAAAGTCACCGTTTACAATATCCTAAGACACAAACTGATGGACGTAAGCCCAAATCAGAAGTTAAAAAACTTCTGACTTGGCGGGAATCGAACCCTCGACCTTCTGCATAGGAAGCGGATACGCTAACAACAAGACCAACGAGATACTCAAACCAACGAGCCACACAAACTAACTTGGAGTTGTTAAATAAACTTGGAGGTAAGTTTTCGAGTCGCAAAAAAGAGGTTGCTCGAACTAGACCACGATGATTTCATTTGGGAGCTCATAGGATAAGATGATATTTGTATTTCAAAGTATTTCTCACAGAACTATTAAAAGGACTTAATTGATTTGATTTGATTGAATATTGCTTAACGTCTCATATTAATGCACTTTGGCTATTCAAGACGATGAGTAGTGATAGATAAGGATGAAGTCTGAACAGAAGGGAGGAAGGGAAACCCGGTACCGGCACGTAGCTTCTCTTTTGGAAAAGTTCGAAGGGGACCAACGGCTTAATGTCACGTCCAAAAGGACGGTGTAACTTTGACAGTCATAAAGGTTCCTCCACTAACCCGGACTGCCGAGCAGACGTCGAGGAGAACGAATCCGTTAAACTAGCTCTCGAACCCTCCATCTGCTCTAACCAGCGGTATACGTGAGTTTCAGGGCAGAGCGGTCACCCACTCTACCCATGACCACGCCCGATTCTGCTTAACTTCGGTGTTCGAGTGGGAAAACCCGGTTAAACGAGCTCGGCTAAACCGAAACGGCCGCACATCCAATGTATAGTTAGTCCCTGAGAGGGGCTTGTTGCTTGTTAGGAGACCCTATGTTTTACCGAGGGAAACCTCGTATAGGGTGCAATGTATGCCCCTCTTCAGATGATACAGGTAAGTTACGGGTCGGAAAAATTGTGAAGAAATAAATTATACCAATACCAATAGAAGTAGAACATGTTTAATGTGTTCAACTAAATGAATTCTTTAATCGTAAACTACATTGATATTTATTTCGATTCGATTCATTTTAATTTAGTCCTTTCAATTGTAACACATTGTAAATAATATACAATCAATGTTTAATTATGTTAATATTTGTTTTCTCAGATATTGATTAGTTGTATTTGAAGGTTAAACTGGACATGCGGAGAAGGTGGATCAAGAAAAGAAAGACATATACGAGGCAACCGTCCCATATTTTCTAACCAAATATGACATAAAGGAAATTGAGGAGCAAGAGGAACGATACCGAATTTTGTTGTTAAATTTTGCAAACGATTTAAACTAAATGCAAGTTTTATTTATGACTTGGTGCTCCTTGCTTTTAAGGGGTCTATTTTGATTTTAAGAAATCACCTATACGGACAAAGAAAGAAGTAACAATCATAAATTAGTATTTGTTTTTTCATACTTCCCAAATCATACTTTCCAATTCATTTTTCATCTCATTTCATTTTTTTCATAATCTGTAACCAATTTTACTTATTGTTAAATGTTATTTGTATCAATGTAAATAACATTTTATTTTCTTGTCATTATGTGTCTTAGGCAATTCGACCGCGTTTTTCTATTTTCCCAAAAATGCTTCAAAGTCAAAATATAGTGAATGGCTTTGAAACCTGGCTCTTCAAGAAAATCAAAACAATGTTTTGCAAAAATTTCTGATCGGGCATAGTCAAATATCGCCTCTTCAATATAATTTCAAACTTCAATTCGCCCAAGCACACCATTCAATGTAGGTAGATGTGTTTTTGTGACATGAATTTTTAACTGGTTTTATAGAGGCTGACTGAGAGAAAAAAAAACTCTTTTAACATTGTTTTTCATGCAACGTTTTTCGTTTGCCGGTACAAATCGGGACAAAATACAGCCAAACGAAAAAATTCGCAGAAAAGACAATTGCTAAAAAAACTATTTAAATTATTTAAAAAAAATAGTTTTAAAAATTCATGTCACAAAAACACAACTACCTTTTTCCTTTTTTTTCCAACGTATATTTGCCGTGTGCCCGATCAGAAAAATAATTTAAAAAAAAAAAATTGATTTTCCAATAGAGCCAGGTTTCAATGCCATTCACTATATTTTGACTTGGTAGCAAACGCGGTCGAATAGCTTAATGTAAAGGCAGAGTTTTGTTAAATATAAAATAGCTTAATGTAAAGGCAGAGTTTTGTTAAATATAAAATAAAGTTGTACTTCTACCCTACTACATTCAAACTGATTTCTTACTTTTTATTATTTTTTGTGCATTGTGAAATTTTTCTCAGATTTCGTTTTGGAATTCCGGTGTCAATACCTTTCGAATTTGAGTATCTCATACAATACATTAAATAAATAAAATACCACAGGTGTTGTGGTGAATATACATCCACTAGCAATTCTAAATGAACAAGTCTGAAAGGAGGGGGCTGGAATTGTGTCATTAGATTAGTTCTCGGGCATTCCATCGCAATTATCATCACACCATCCACCAAGGAGATCACTCACATAAACAGTATGTTGTGGAGTTTCGTTTTTTGTTATAGTCACAAATTGACCTTGGGTAGAGTGTTTACGAAATATTATTTTCTACGTCTGATGAATTCCAACTAGAAGTTATTTAAAACAAAACAATGTTATGATTAGCATCAATTTATTATCATGAAATGCATTTCTCTTATTTATACAATAACTTACAATAAAACCTTGTAAGATGTGAATTACACTACAAAGTCTTGTATGATGGATTGGACTTGGCGTCAGGCCTACGTGGATAGTAAAAAGCTAATTAATTTGGCGAGTGTTGTCTTTTGGCCTACATTATAAAATTATGTCACTCTCTTCAGTAACAGTAGGTAATAGTTTACTTGACACATGATAGGTGGCGCCACCATACCAACGTGCCTCAAGCGACGTGTGGATACGGTCTCAGTTCTGCGTCTGCATCAACGTCCAAGCACTGCGTCTAATGATGGGTTCACAATCCGACGTTGCGAATGCCGATGTTGGCCACTAGGTGTTTACACAATGAGCGACTCGCTCGGAGCGACGTTCGGATTTTAAAACTACGATTATTTCGCATTCAGACGTTTTCATGTGTACACAAGTGCACAGAACAATACACTCACTAGAATGTCAACAAGTAGCTCCATTCTTTAATTTTCGTAGATATTCACATCATTTTAGGCTTGTATACATAATTTCCGACGACGTTCCGGCGTGGAAAATAGGGATCGGTTCTATTTTTGACACGTCGGAAGAGGAGGGGCACGTCGCGTCGTCCCGCCACCATGATTGGTCGATAGCTCACTTCAGACGTCGTAACATCGACTTGTGATCCACCATAATGCAACATGCATGCAGACGTTCAGACGCCTTTAATTTCTTTGGCTATTTTGTTTCTTAGTTTTAAATTGCTAGTGAAGTATATCTACAAACGCGTGTGTAAACCACCAGGTTGGGTTCTTCACTGATATTAATGAATGGTGGTCTCGTTTTTAAACACGCATGTCCATAGGCAGATCCCAGAGAATTATTGTTTGTGGGCTTAATATTTCAAAAGTTAGATCGTTAACAGGAGATTTTTTAGTTCGACAAGTCGATGGTTTAATCTCAATCCCTGGCTATGAGAACTAATTACTTCACTCATTAGTTGTATGGTGATGGCCTCTAACAAAAACCCCTTGTGCATTAAATCCCAAATATCCAAAAAAAAAAAAAAAGTAGTAAATTAATGTGCAGCCTGCCCTATGTATCAGGCTTTCATACAAAGGTAGTTAAAACGTTCATTAAAGCAGTGGCGGATACAGGGGGCGGAGGTGGGGTGATCCCCATGATTCTATAAAAATAAAATATTATATTATTTAAAAAAAAAATCTAGTGCAAACAGCGTACCGGTAGCGAACAGCATAAATTACAATAATATATATAAAAGGTCACATAAGAAAGAGTGATAATCACTTTGGGTGGTAGGGGAGGGGGTGATGTTGTGTGTGGAGTGAATTGTTGGATCAGGATGTGATGTGCACGCTGGAGCAGGGAGCTACAAGGGCTACAAGGGCTGCTTGATTTCAGCACGGATGCTATGAACACAAGAAAATGACGCACACAAACTAAATAGTTTCGGTAATGCATTCAGCCAATCCCATTTTTTTAAATCACTCCAAATGCACTCTTAAAACCTGATTTTCATTTTGTCCTAGATCTGCCACTGCATTTATGGAATGAGAAAAGAATACAAGCACGGATACGGGAATACCCACAAAAAGAGCAAAGCTACTTAATTAATCAACACATCGTCGAAGAAGAAAAAAAACATAAAAATAAAGTAATAAGTTTCTTCCCAGCTTTCAAAACAAATTGTTGGTGGATGTGTCGCGGGTACAGAAATATTATAACTTTCTGATCCACAAGCCGTACTGCCCTAAATACCTAAATACCAAAAATGTATTGTTTTGCCTTTATTTACACAGCACTTTAAAGGAATGCTCCAGAGATAAATATTATAAGAACATACAAGTTACTAAAAGATACACAACAAAACTTAACAAGAAAAACATGATAAGAAATATGAACAGTCATGATAATATCAACATACAAAACACATAGACATGGATAAACGCAATATTATGTTTTTATACATGACTTTTTAAAACTTTTTTCTCACTGAAAACAGAGTCCTTACCTAAATCATTGCTAATAGTAGATGTCAAGTCATTATAAAAATTTTGAATTCTATTACAAAAAAAAAAAAATCCTTGTTGAAGAGCAATGTGATCTTAAAACACATGTCAATCGAATGCCTTGTCGGGTTTATCTCGTGAGACGTGACACGCGCACAGACGGACGGACAGAAGACGTATGCGCATACATAGAAACTTCGCTCAATAAGCCATTAATCTGTAACACTGGCTTGCGAGGTATACCCGTGATAGATGGTCATAATGTTGTCCCGGGATAAATTTTCGCTACTTGTAAACAATAGGGGCCAATCCTGAGTCCTGACTGAAGTTTTTTCCTAGGTTTTCCTCAGTTAATGCGAATGCAAGGACACGAGTCCTCTTAGACAATCCTCGGACATCCCTTCACAATAATTGTCCTTGCTTCAGTATCTAGTTAGACACCTGAAAAGGGACATGCATGCAGGGCCCTGGGCAGTGGGTCGTGGCAGTTCCACGAAAAATAAACACATTGAATGCTTCACAGATTTAGTTACAGTAGGTAGGGATATAACAAATACATGAATGTTTCATCCATTTAATATTTCTTTGACATTCAACTGACAACATTGCTCGTTGAAAACAATTTCACATTAACACAGAAAGTAGTAACACGAAAAAAATTCACTTTTTCTTCGATCCCGATGTGTAAGTCGAAAAGTAAAAGTCAGCAAACAAATACAAGAATAGAACGGCTTGAGACGTACAAACCATTGGGATAAATTTGGGGATGTCACACCCATTGAACAATACTTGGGCTTGGTGAGTAATAATAATGGCAAACTGTATCTGAAACACACAAAGAACAATCAAATTGACAGCAAAACGTGACGTAGGATAGTTAATTGAATAATAATAATAATAATAATAATAATAATAATAATAATAATAATAATAATAGTAATAATAATAATAATAATAATAATATAATGTAGTGATCGCTAGCTGCCATCAAATGTAAAGATAGCTAGCTGCCACTAAATGTAATGTCCGCCGATAGTTACCAATCAGTCGATCAATAGTCAATACTGATCAATAAATATCGGGACACTGTTAGACTATTTATCCTGAGAGTGAGTACTGCTTTGAGGAGGATTATGAAGGTTCTACGTTAGAATCATAACTCAATGATTAAAACTAACACCGTTTAATAAGATACACATAGAAGACTTCATAATATGATGTTAAATCTGCACACTTATTGCCTAAACCTGCAAACACTTCCATTCTACATGGTGGTCGAGATCCAGGCACAATCCAAGCACAATCCAGCCGTCACTACAATAATAATAATAATAATAATAATAATAATAATAATAATAATTTTTTTAAGTTGCCTTTATTGAACAATTTATTTACAGATACAATCGATTGTCCGCGAAGCTGCAAAACAGCTGATCTGCAGGTTCAAATCTTTTTAGACATTTGTACATAGTAATACATTAAATCAATCCCTTGGAATCCAAGTCCTATGTCAATACAGATGACATTTTCATTATAATTATACATTCTTGACAAACAAATTAAATTACATTGATTATTCTTTTAATACGGCAACATTGAATTTAAAATATTCCATACCATGAAATTGAGACAAAACAAAATTCCATAATAAACAAAAAAAAAAAATAATAATAATAATAATAATAATAATAATAATAATAATAATAATAATAATATATAATAATAATAATATTTTTTTTTTAAGTTGCCTTTATTGAACAATTTATTTACAGATACAATCGATTGAAAAAAAAAAAATAAATAAATAATAATAATAATAATAATAATAATAATTGGATGAGCGTAGCGAGCGTAGCGAGCGAAGCGAAGATTCCATTTCACCTACACTGGAGAAAAAAATCCGGAAGTATGTTTTTTTTTTTCTTTTTTTTTTCTGTATTATTGTGTGTCTGTTAGCACGATTCCGGCTAAACCGATACTCCAATTGCGATGAAATTTTATGGAGGCCTTCGAAATCTCTGAACCAAGAGCTGCCACGTTTTTGAGCGCAATCGAAAAATGATTTCTCATTAAAATCGCAATTTTACGATTTTTTACGATTTTAAAAAAATTTCTTCAGTTTATAACACCTACATGCTTTATCCGATTTTAATGATTTTTTCACAGAACCTTAATTTTATGAATTAAGGTATTCGTGTGAAATTTGAGCGCAATCGAGAAATTATTTCTTATAAAAATCGCAATTTTACGATTTTTTTTAAACAATTACGATCAATTAAAAAAAATTAAAAAAATGAAGTTAATTTTTAATTTAATTTAATTTAATTTAAAAAAAAATTCAACTTAGTAATGATTTTGCCACAGAACAGAAAATTCGCATAACACATGGCAGCTCAATGCACCAATTACGCTCATCCAACAACGCGGCGGGACTTAAGCGTTTTCCTAGTAATAATTACCACATCCTAAACAAAAGAACCAGCTGCAAGGCTTTGATAAAGCTTTTTTTTAAAGACCAAATTCACCACAACCAAAAAACCATAAACAAAACATCACCACAATAGCACATTTCGCATTTAAACATGACAGTTCGAGCATCACGACACGCATAACCACAATTCGCCTAAATTGCATTATTTTTTAACGATTAAATAGGTAAATCATGTAGGTTATTAAAAAAAAAAAAAAAAAAAACGTAACTTTTTATTTTTCAATTTTTTTAAATATGTAATCTTTTAAACTTTCCTTTAATTTTGCAAAGGTTTGAACGTTTTTGACATTTTCAGGCAATTCATTGCATAACGCCGGAACAGCATAATGTATGCAACGCAAACCGTAGTTGGTGTACACACGTGGAACCACATACATACAATCATTTCCACTCCGTGTATGGTACGTACTTTTATACTTTTCAGACTTGATATTGAAAAGGTGTTTAATAATAAAATAATAAAAATACATTTGCTGCACCGGCAGAATGTTACAATATTTGTAAGTTTGAATAGTGTTATAATTTTTAACAACATTTGTTGAGCAAAACAAAGAGCGCACAATAGAATTTTGCATTACTTCCAGAGGAGACAGAGTGAGTCGAGACGCCGACTAATAATAATAATAATAATAATAATAATAATAATAATAATAATAATAATAATAATAATAATATTAATAAAAATAATAATAATAATAATAATAATAATAATAATAATAATAATAATAATAATAATAATAATAATAATAATAATAATAATAATAATAATAATAATAATAATAATGATAATAAGCCGAAATCAATTAACAGATAAATGTGTTTGTAATTTTAAAAGAATTATCAACTGCTAGTAAAATATGTTGACAGAGGCATGAGTGGATTAGGGAGGATCAGAGTATGGAGATGGGAAACAAGTCACATGAGAACATATTGTGATGGTTAGCCAGGTAAATATAGATATTGGAAGGCGATATGATATAGTAACATAAGTCAAGGATTGCTTTATTGGTGCTTTTCCTATTAGTAAATTATGTATTATGTGACAACGCCTTAATAATATTATATCAAGTGGTTAAATTTGTGATATTGGTTGGGATAAATCTAAATTGCAACCAGTTCTACACTCTCGGAATTTTAAATGAAATGGTCCAGAGAAGATATTGTTGGTTTTTTATGATAAAGTTCTGAAACAAAACAAGTAGTAAGGTCATATAGAAACGGACCGAATACACAACTCTGAGGAAATACTTACAAGTTGCAGCTTGGTGAGATACTTCTTCCACCAAAGGTACTTCTGAAATTGTGGACCCAGCGCGGCCAGGAAATAGTAGCTGTACATTACCACGTGTACACACGTGTTGATGAAAGCAGGGAACACGGTGTGGCCGCCTAGGGAAACAGAAGCAAGTCAATTCATAGGGGTTTAATCAAGCTCGTGAGGTGCCAGGTAAATACTTTGGGTTCTCTCTTGTCGCGATTGGTTAGTACACATTATCGTTACTTTACACTGTTAAAGTGTGACTCGCTCCATAGCAACCTCACTACAATGGTATTTAAATTTAAAGCCAATGTGGCAGCTCCCTAGTGACTATTTCAGCGTAATGTTGTGACAATTATCGTTATTCGTCACACCCTAGCAACTATATGATATCGGTTTGTTTTCAGCCAAGATGGCAGCGGCCATTTGACCTTGTGACCCCTGACTTTAACAGCATGCTTCAATGATGGTTTGTCACCGGGTCAATGCAAGCCACAGATATCATGACTGAAAGGTTTTTTCCAGGTTTACCTTAGTCAGTCAAGAAGTGATTCTCCCAGTTACTCAAACAGACTAATAAGATAGTTTTTTCACATAAAAAGGGTCACACCGTAGAAAAACTTGTTTACACTTCAACGAGCAATCAACGGAAAAAGGTTTAAACCGTAATATACTTTTGTTGTACCGAAATATCCTTGCAGATGCTGACGGCGTTAACCAATGTGTCTTGGCTAATCATCCAGCCCAAAACCAATCGCTGTTAAGCTACATTGCATGCCACCAACAGTTGCAAGCAAGCTGGAAGTGCTTCGGAACCGCCAAAAGGTACGTTTGATGCACACAAATTAGGAAAATCAGTTTGGAAAATACTTGAGGGTACATACAAAGCGTCGAGTAAAAGTCTATTTTCCCCGATAGAGTTAGCACACAAGTTCATCTTCACGAACTATATTCTCATCCAAAACTAGGTAATCTTTAAGTGGCCAAATTGACCAGAAAAGGGCTTTCTTAAAAGTCTTTATTTTATTATTTTGAATTGCCTTTTTAACGGTTCTTGTTCACTATACCTAGTAGTACAACTTATTAATTTGTAACATAATTGCTTTACATTAAAGTTAACAACAGGTAATTAAAAAAATGTATTAATTAACAAAAAAAAATTATATAGGATTAAAAAAAGTTTAAAAAAAGTAACGATAGCGTGCATCCATATTGGAAACGGCACATTGTGTTGGTAGGTACCTGAATAGAATTTGGCGATTGTATATCCCAAGGAGCACATGAACGTATGATGGTAGACGTGTAGAAACGTGATTTGGTTACTCTTCTTACGAAGAACAAAGAACACCTGAAAACAATTTATATTATTATAACATCTTTGAACATCTATCATCGGATTTCAGAAGGGTATTCCTCCGTGTTTATGTATGTCTGTAGAGAGAGTTCATCTCGCACAAGTCTAACCGCAGAACCGATTTTGAAACCCGAGACCATTTACAAAATCCTACGGTAAGATAATCTTAAAAAAAATGTAAAATTAAAAGTTTGCTGTTTATATTTTATTTTTTAAGTTTCCACTGACAAAAATACAGAATCTGATCTTGTGTCCTCATTTTGTAAAAATTTACATGTTTAAGCCCATATTCGTCATTTAAAATCGAGAAATTTAAAAAAAGGCAAAAATTAGAATGCTATCGTCATTTCCAAAAACTTCAAACTTTGAAGATTAAGTCACGGGAAAAACTTTCTTGTTGAGTATTCATTTTATTATTTGTAACTCATGATTTCTTTGTCATGTGTTTTCACATTAGTCGCAATAAATACCGTTTGAATGTTTCCATATAATATTAAATAATATATTCAAAGATTCAAACATATTCTTTATACTTACTCTTATACTAATTTCTTATTCTATGCAAATAAAGACCCGAGTTTAAGATCAAGACTCCTGAAAATACACATTAAAATGGGAGTTATCAAATCACATTTCGATCCACTAGACGCCGTGTTAAAGTGTTAAATTTGTTAATTAATGCAGAGTTTTTATTTAAATCCATTTGTGATTCCTTCAATAAACGTTTTGTAAGTTGACCACAGACTGGTTACTCACCGTGTCCAGAAGTTCGATGACTTTAAAGATGAAATACATGTGGCCTACTTTTGACATCTGAAAAATACAATCAGATAATGTATTAGGATGTTTCTGCTATTCCCAGAGTCGAATCCTGCCACCAGCAATACTGACGTTAAAGGGGCTAAAAACCCCAAAAATTATTTTTAACACGTGATCTATAGCTCAATACTACACTTAAATGACCGTTTAAAAAATTACATCCTGTAACTGTGATTTAACACGAATTTTTTAATTTTTTTGATCCAGAAATTGGCGAAAATTGGTGTTTTGGAAAATTTCCTAAATCGTCTTTAACCTGCTTCTTTTTTGGTCCACATAGATACTAGAGCATAGTACCAATCTAAAATGCCCCTTTATAACATCGTGTCTTGAAACTGAGCCCAAATATACCCTCAAACACGCAAAAATATGCATTCCAAAATCACACCCCATCTTGGTAATCAGCATATTTTGACCGAACTACTTGCCCAAATTACAAAACAAAATATAGAGAATTTACAGAAAAGGCTGTCAAGTACGTCAATAATGGCCAATATTTTTTTGGATCAAAATCCTCCAAGATCACGGGCATAAAGATCGTCCCTATGTTATTTCTTATGGAAGATTTTGCCGATGGGGACCTAGCTCGAAAAATGTCATGTTGACAATTTTTTGGGAGGTCATGGTGGCCCTAATAATTTTTGTTAATTGCTAAATTCATTATAGTAGCCTGAATGAAATATATTTTTAAAGGTCTGTTTTTTAAAGTTAGCGGTTTAAATACCCCTTTAAGTTCTCTTCTCTTCACAGTCAGAAATTCTCTTAACCGCATCCTAACCCACCATTTTTTTCACAATTGTCCAATTTCAAAAAATTCTTAATACGCCTAAAGAGGAGCATGCTCACCCTGGACAGGTTTTCCACAATAAATTAAAATTATCCTTTCATAATACTATTTTACTTTATAGTTTGTACAGTATAGTAGTTATAGTAATATATTCATTTGAATAGCTTGCGTGCAACAACATTCCATCTGCCATATTTTCATCACATCTGTTCTATGTTTTATAAGTGCTTGTTTATTCTCACAATTTGTTGTATAGAGGCTGGCAGACACCTTGTGCTTGGGGCATACTGCACTTTCCTGACAACCCACTCCCTAGAGCAAAATAATAAAAAAAAAAATTTAATAATAATAATAAATTATCCATATGACCATTATGTATTAAAAGTGGCATATACAAAATGGTAATCATAGGATCATCTAATAATATTGAGTGGACTAATGTATTATAAAAAACCTAGACCATATCACTGAATAAAGTAATAAAATATTAATTTTGTCCTAGCCATGTTGTTTAGTTGTAATAGCATATTATGTAACTAATGCACATAAATATATAAGTACAGATTTGCATACGCATTAAAAACCTGGGCATTTTATAGAAAGGTAATTATAAATATTAAAATTTTTATCCTACTACATGGATAATTTGAATAATCGTTAATTATAAGAAATGTATTTAAAATTACTTTTTTTAGACTTCAATCGGATTAAAAAATAGTGTGATCATTTTTATGCTAAATACCTTTCGCTGCTTTTATTAACCACTATAAACCAAAACCACCGGCACTCCCACCGACGATGGAAATTATAAATGAAAACTGGCTCGTTTACCTAATGGTTGTGATTTCCATAAATTCGACGAGTTTTAGTCAACTCGTTAATGCTAATCATTGGAAGAGGTGGTTTGCGCCTGGTTTAAACAACAATTAAGTAATGATGAGTTTAAAAAAAAAATCTTGACATCGAAATCTATGTATTTTCAGATAAACCAGATAAATTAACTTATTAAAATTCAATTAAAGAGTTTGTTTTTTCATACATTTCTTTAACGTTTGTTGTAAGAATACCTGGGATTCTTGAACAAACTATACTGTTAAACCACCAGGCGCTTCCCCGACGACGATTGAAATTATAATGAAAATTAAATTAAAAGGTTTTCGTCTCCATAACTTCGGTCATTAAGATCAGTAAAAGTACAATTAAATCCAGTACAGCGGTTTCTTGAGAAAAGTCTGTCCTTTTAACCTCAAATCAAAAAAGAAAATAAACAAACACAAGATGACCCACATATGTGCGGATAGGGAAGACACAGAATGTGAGGTTATGTTCGGTATTATTGACCGATAATGCAGATAACTTTTCGATTATCGATACAGTTTTCTTTACCGTTGTGTTGAAAAGCTTAAAGATATTACTTTCAACAAGAAAAATTTGAAAGTTCTATAACACAATCTTTTTAAACGTTGGTTTAAATATTCAAATTAACTTCACATCTCATTATGTGTACTACATCTATCATAGACAAGTATTTTTTTTAATCCAACATGCAATTTCTATCTTTCTATCTAGAATAACTTTTGTACTGTTCTTATCCTGAACGATATGAGAATCCTAACTATAGACGCTATAAAAATTGAATAATAAATTGTTCTATATTTTATTTTATCTACAGTTATTTTGAACATCTGTTTACTGATAACTTCGGCCGAGTTTCAAACAGAAGTGAGAAATTTCCAGCCAGAAGTTGGTCTTGACAAAAGTCTGTCTCGTAATCTAATCTAATGAAAAGTAAGTCAACGAAAAAGTTCATTACTGAGATTTATTTATGTAGATTCTGAATTGAAGTTTAATACTATACGACCGAGCTAAGCAAAATCTTTAACATCATCATACATTCTTGTTACGTTGCGTTGCCAAAAAATGATTACTTTCAACACGAAAATTAATAATTTAACATGCAACTTTTCGTTGTTTAAAATTCAAATCACATTAAGTCATTATGTGTACTACAAGTCTTAGACAGTATTTTTTCAAATCCAACATGCAATTCTATGTTCTATCCGAGCACTCTTTGGTAGAGAGCCGAAAATGGACCTAAATCGTGACAAAACAAAAAAACGGCAGCCAGCTCGCTCCAAACGTTCAAAAAAATAATCCCCTGGATATAGAAGTGAACAAGCATTTATTCTTTCGACGTTCATGAAAAGAAGTAGAACTTCCAGATTTACGCCCAACCACCCTTTAGTGGAAAAATAAAAATTTTAACTCAAATTAATAATAGTACTGGCCAGGTTTTAGAGTCCTCGAAGCCAATACTTATTTGTCAAGAATTTCTTTATGATTATGAGTTTAAAATTTTTCGAGGATAAAAGATTCAAATATGGTCTTGACTTCAACAGGCGAAATGGGCTTAAGGGGTTTTCATGCGACTGGAGAAAGTTGAAAGTGGCTCAACTGCTATATCTCATGCACTCACAGTCCAAGACTTTTGGAGCTTAGGCGCCCTTTTTATCTTTATTTTTAGAAAGTTTGTAATTTGGAGGGATATCACATCTTTTTGTTGTTTGTTTCATATCAAGGCGTGAAATACGCGAAATACGTGTAAAGGTGGATACAGTGCCTTTTAAAACAGATTGTCTAGAAACAAAAGCTACCATCTTGTGTTTTTGTTTACAATCTGTAGTTGGCAATATACAATGTTTTTATTAAATTTCATATGGTTAATGTCGTCTCGGGTGTTTGTGTGAATGATTTGTTGACCGGAATATAACACATTGACGCATAATTTTAATCAGCAATTAAAATATTAAAATTGTATTAAATACGACTTATAGTTTTTCCCAAAGTTAAGGGTAGTAGGGAACAGTGGGGGTGAAATATCGCTTGTCTCCTGGCGGATTATTATGTTTCATATTATTGTGTACCATCATGCCAAATTTAATGCTGATAACTCATTCGGTGCCTTCATGGTGAATGCTGGAAATCAAGGTAAAAATAACATAAACTATTAGGGATGGGGGTTGAAAAAATGAGGTTTAGGAAATAAGAATAGGCCGATTGGGTTAAAACACATTAAAACATAAAAAACTAATTTGAATAAATATTCAATTTTGGGTTAGAGCTATGAATTTTTTCAATTTTAGGGAGTGTTGGGGGTGGAATATCGCTTGCCTCTCGGCGAATTATTTTTCATATTAGTATGTACCATCATGCCAAATTTCATGCTGATAACTAATAAGGTGCCTTCATGGTGAATGCTGGAAATCAAGGTAAAAATAATATAAACTTTTATGAATGCGGTTTAAAAATTATGGTTAAAGAAATGAGAATAGGCCGATTGGGCTAAAACACATTAGAACATAACTTACGAATTTGAATAAAAATTCAATTTTGGGTTAGAGCTATGAATTATTCCAATTTTAGGGCTTGTTGGGGGTGGAATATTGCTTGCCTCTCGGTGAATTATTTTTCATATTAGTATGTACCATCATGCCAAATTTTATCCTGATAACTCATTAGGTGCCTTCATGGTGAATGCTGGAAATCAATGTAAAAATAATATAAACTATAAGGGATGGGGGTTGAAAAATGTGGTTAAGGAAATAAGAATAGACTGATTGGGTTAAAAAACATTAGAACATAATTTTAATAACTAATTTGAATAAAACATCAATTTTAGATTAGAGTTATGAATTATTCCAATTTTAGGGGATGTTGGGGGTGGAATATCGCTTGCCTATCGGCGGATTATTTTTCATTTTATTATGTACCATCATTTTAAATTTCATGATGATAACTCATTAGGTGCCTTCGTGGTGAATGCTGGAAATCAAGGTAAAAATAATATAAACTATTAGGGATGGGGGTTGACAAAATGTGGTTTATATAATGAGAATAGGCCGATTGGGTTAAAACACATTAGAACATAATTTAAATAAATAATTTGAATAAAAATTTAATGTTTGGTTAGAGCTATGAATAATTTAAATTTAGGGGGTGTTGGGGGTGGAATATTGCTTGCCTCTCGGCAGAAGTATGTGAGTCTGAGGTACATCTAAGTGTGGTCCAAGTTTAATAGTTCTAAGATGCACCGTTTTCTTTGTAGGCTCTTTTTCCTCTGTCAGAATCCCACCCCCAAACTACCAACCAACCAACCAACCAGCCAGCCGGAAGGTTTTCATCGATTTTACGCACTTTTTTTAACACAGATCGGGTTATTGGATCAGGCTGATTTTTTTTGGTATGACATGGACCACATATCAGGTCATATACCGAGTTTCAAGATTGTAAATCTTTCGGGACGGCGTGTGCAGATAGCTGAAAACCCCCCAACTCGGGTAGGAGTAAACAGGGTCGAGTTAGTCATCGCCTTCTAGCAGTCGCGTGCGCTTGGCTGCTGGCGAACGACCGTCGCCCTAGATCTGGAGGATAATGAGAGCGGAATCCTAAAAAACTATAGACCTATAAAATATCTGAATAATAATTGTCTCTATATTTTATTTTATCTACAGTTATTTTTAACATATCAGTTATACTTTACTGATAACTTATTATCGTATATACTATCCCTTGATAAACCACTGAGGAAAAATACATAATGTGGACGTCATCAGAACGTTCAGAACCGTCCAAAGATGACATCACCATATTGAAAGGTGCGAAAATGATAGATATCTTAACACCTATAGTAAAAGGTGCGAAAATGCCCGTGCACTGACTTCTATAGTTGACTCATTTAGGTGGCAGTAGACCAGGTTTCAAGAAGAAGGTCAAAGGTCATTATTTTTTTAAGTACAGACACTGACCATAGAGATAGATATAGTACTTCGTACATATTCTATCTCTATGCACTGACTTACTAATAATTTTAGTAATTTTTCGAGGATAAAATATTTCAGAATCACATGGCATCTATATCTCGCGCAAAGCATTATGGGCTGAAGGGGGTTTACTTGCTGACCGATGCCCGTGAGAGTGGCGAACGGCCAACCTGATTGTACCCCCCATTTTCCCAAAATGCTTCGCGAGATAGGCGCTGGTAATCCTGAAAATTGTGGAAGGCCTTCAATGCAACGTTTCCTCTTTTTGTATTATTTGCTCCGTTGCGTAGGCTAAAATACATGTTTGAAGTTTCCCAGCGAAATTTTAGAAGTAACCTTAGACGTGCTAAGTAAAAAGTGGTCGTACCAGAAAAACTTGATTAAACATGGTACCAGTAAAACATGTTTAATATTATTAGAATCATTTATTTTATTAAAAATTAACACTTTTATTCAATCCACAAAAACATCGTAATGTATTTTTTCCCTCTATTATCCAAGAAGCTAAATCAAATGGTTGACGTCATAATTGAAAAGATTCGTATTTTATGAGATATATTGTAGAAAAAACGCGTATGTAAAATAGGGTTAAACTTGTATTAATCTGAAATCATATTTTACAGTAGAAGTCTCAGCATTCCAGTATTATCGACTGTGACAAGTATGAATAAGGATGATTATCATACTCGATTAGGCGCACAGATTGTTACATTCAATGATCTACAAAAAAAATTGAGTAAATTAAGCATATTTTAAAGCAACAGGCATATAAAACAAAATAACGCATCAGCCTAAGACTAATGCACTAATGACTAAACTAACTAATTCCTAGAAATATTACATAACTCACCGCCATATTTCTCGAAGAATCCGCTGTAGCCGATTCGCATCAATTCCGTAACTTTCTGCATCGCCATTGCGTCGTCGAGGTCTAGACAATAATGTCTTGAAACTGAACAATCACTGTCCCTACGAACTTCTTAGTACTACGTCATACATAATGAATTACCGGGCCGAGCGTTGTTTTAATTTGGGTAACTAATCAAGCTTAACCGAATTATTTCATCATTGTATCGAGGTGATAGCTCAAGGCAGCAACAGCTGTCGAAAATGAACGTGAATGTTTTGACGTAAGATAAGATTATGTTTATCGATTATATAAATATTGATAGAGGTCAATTTACTGTATATTAACCTTGCTACGTAGAGTAAAGCTCTCGTAGTCTAGATATGTATTCAAATAAAGTTTGGCAATGTGTTGAACACGATTAGTATTAATGCTTGTTCTTCGTAGGAAATGAGTCCAGGGGCCACTTGCATCACAAGGGAACTAATTGGGTGTACAGGGTGGACAAATAAAGCAGAACAAGAATTATTTTCGCTTTCACATATTGAAGAGCAAACCCTTGGGAATTAGCTGAGTCAAGATTGCTGGTGCAATGAATTAACCCGATGACCTTACGAATTAAAGTCACGTACCACCACGTAACTACCTCTAAGCTATACCTATGAGCGTCCATGGGAGTCCATTGAATATTTCTATGAAAATCACAAAGCGATCATCATTATTTTATAATAAAAACTTTTCCGCTTCCAATTATGTAAAGATTGAAGGGGAGTTTATGCAAACTTCAGTGACTTTCTATTCACTTTTGATTGAGCCTCACCACATATAAGAAAGAATAAGGATGTTATCTTTTTAAGCGAGCGAAGCGAGCGTTTCCATTTGACTCTGCCGGAAAAAAATAGTCACTGGTTTTGTTGTTTTTTGTTTTTTGTTTTTTGTATGTATCGCCATAACTTTCGAACGGAGGCTCGGATCTAGTTGAAATTTTGACCATTCGTTCTCGATTGAATGCCATTAGTTTTGTGGCAAAATCGTTCAAAAAGTTAAAAAGTTACATTAACGTTAATCGAAAGTTTTTTTTTCAAACTAAACGGCGACAAAATCTGAGGTGGCCAAATCATTTAGAATGTCCGTCCGGTCACGAATATGTTAATTTTATTTTGATCCGATAAGTAGTGTAGTTGGAAATTACATTATAACAAAAGTAACGTTACCATGGCAACGAAAACTCGCACGAGATTCGCACTATGCACTGCAACCTAGAAGTAATCAAAATACTATCGAGGAAGCAGTGTATTATTTGTTACGTTTTTCCATAGAAATGATGTCAAGGTCCTCTAGATGGCGGTGGATTTTATCCACAACTTAAAAATTAACTCAAATAGGCCTACCTTGGTAATAGTAAATAATATTGGAAACATGGCCCCGTGGACAGCGAACGTCGCAAATTTTTCAATTTTAATAAATTGCAATGTGGGTCTAGCTATAGCACGTGCTTGCTTATCAACGCGTCCAACAGAGCGTTTCCTAGTAACAAAAAATGCATCATTTTCAAATATTAAAACCAAAATTATTTCGTTGCAATAAGAAAATGGTGCATGTGTCACAACGAATGTTTTTTTATTTATTTTGTTATGTTCTGACTGTAAATCTACTCTTCGCCTACAAATTATGAGTTACTTTTTTATGGTAATTCGTTTAAAGAAGTTGTCAATCACAATGCCAATACTCGAGCCAGGAAGGTCGAGCGAGCATTAGAATTAGACCTACTTACTTTAATAAGTGAGGAAAACGTTCATTAAAATATAGTGTGCATTTAAATATTCTAAAAAATTACGGAATATCGATAGTATAAGTAGGGTGAAGGGTTTTTGTTAGATGATTCTGCTTTTGCATGCAAGTGGGTCGCATAGTCTTAAAATCACACCCCTTCTTAATAATCAGCATATTTTGACCGAACCACTTACCCAAATTACAAAACAAAATAGAGAGAATTTACACAGAAAAGGCTGCAGAGTACGTCAATAATGGCCAATATAATTTTTAAATCAAAATCCTACAAGGTCACGGGAATTAAAGATCGTCGTCATGTTATTTCTTATGGGAGAGAAGTTTGACAATTTTTTGGGGTCATGGTGGCACCAATAATTGTTCTGTTAATTGCTAAATTCATTGCTAGTTAGCTTGATTGACACATATTTTTTTAGTTTAAACTACTCATTATATATACAAAGTATATAAATCTTTTAAATAATATAATATACCAATAAACATGTGGGTACAAATAAATTTACTGTTGTGATATAACTAACTGTTGTGTGCTCTAATACCATATTCGTGAATTCGTGTAAAATCACAGTTACAAGATATTATTTTTAAAACTGTCATTTTAGTGTAGTATTATGCTTTAGATTATGTTTAAAAAAATTGGGGGGTAATAGACCCTTTAAGTAACAATAACGATGAAACATGATAGTACAATAAGATTACATTTTTCGGCTTTTGAGAACGATTTATTCCAGTTACTATTGTAAGTCCACGATTTCATCAGAGTTTTTTTATTTTGTTTTCCAAAACAGTTGACGAACAAGGTTTGAAAATATAAAATGCAAGTAAAATATTACTTTCTTGTGAAGTAATCATAAAAAAAATTTACAATAGTCATGATAAGTTTGTTATTTCTAGATTTAAAGTCATTTTAATGTTGCCACACGTGAGTTAGAAATATAGATACCGGTCAAGTTCAAAGCGTCGTGACGCCTATTCGGGACTACGATTTTAAAAGTACCATAAATGGATTGATTTCCTCAAATTCTTTTATTTCTTCCGCCTTACTCCATTTTTGTGAACATACCTATCACGCCAAATAAACAAATATAACATATTTGACATTGTTTTCTACGTAGAAGGTTGCTTTTAGGGAGGTCTATTTTATTAATTTGACTATACCTGCTCAAATTTTGTCAAATGTTTATGTAAACATGTAGTGAATATGTACTGCTAAATAAAGTACTGAAATATTCAGCCAATACGGCAAAACATTGTAAGAAAGTGTCCTATTGTCATAGGCCTGCTGCATAAAATAGCCAAAAACGCGTTGCACCAAATCAAAAAAAAAATGGCCCGAATTTTGAAGATAGCTTTTGATCATAAATTGATTAATTTATAGTCACTAACAAAACAAAATTAAGACCACAGGGTGAAACAAAACCACTGCCACACTAAAAATGTCATGTGTTACACGTCTATTTGTTTAAACAAGACATGATTTATACTGGAAATTTAACAGTTAAAATATTGCAATAAAATTCTGATCGATCGTTATAGAGATGTGCAATTTTTTTAATTTTGAAAATTTGAGCTTAAAAATAAAAATTCGCGATTTTTCGTTATTTACCAAAAAAAACAATTTAATAATGCACAACGCGCAAAAAATCTAGTTTTAAATTATCAGTATTACAAATTCCAAGACAATTAATTCAAAAGAAAAACAAGCACATGAGAGTGAGAGTCTTCAGTTTTCAAAGTTTCTGAAAGTTTTTACCAGGATTAATTTCGACTACCCAGCACCTCCACCAAAATTACGAAATTATGCATTTTTTGTGTAATGTCGATATTTTGATACGAAGTATTTTGAGCTTGCTCGCGTACAATTGATTAGTACGATCTCACAATGGCGTTATTGACCCGGCACCTCCACCAAAACTTAAAAAAATCGCTACCTAATTCGCGTTTAAAGACATACATAATTGCTAATTTCGCCACTAGTTTGCGGTATCAAGTAGAATATCGCGAATTGGAAATTGACACCATTCAATCACAATTGTCGACTTGAAATGTACTCGCCTCCTGACGTCACGAGCCAACATGGCGGAATTAGTTGGTATAAATCCTCATTTCGCAAGTTGACACCTGCTTCACGGCGCAACACTTATCACGCTCTAACTTTTATTCTATTCAATATTTGGACAATATTTAAATGAATAATATTTAGCAAATATTTCATTCTTTGTAATAGCGATTATTTCGATTTTTTGACACAGTCGTTAGCTTGTTATAACAATGTACGCATCATACATGTGAAATTATCAATGACTAAAGTTTTCTCATAATTTATTTGACAAAAACAAATACTGATCGGATTTCGACAAGACCTCTTTAAAAATATGCATCAGACTGTTTAGACAAGAAATAAACTAACTTTCTAGTAGAAAGTGCACTGAAACGAAACTTTGCAGCATAGAGTAATATGCAGGGTATGTGTTTTTATCTAAAATACGCACTCTTGACGTGCGGATGAGCCGTGAAAAAGTGCATATTACTCTATGCTGTAAATTTTCATTCAGAGCACTTTCTATCTAGAAAGTTAGTTTATTTCTTGTCTAAACAGTCTGATGCATATTTTTAAAGAGGTCTTGTCGAAATCCGATCAGTAGTTTTTTGTCAAATAAATTATTGAGAAAACTTTAGTCATTAATAATTTTCACAAGTATGATGCGTACATTGTTATAACAAGCTAACGACTTTGTCAAAAAAATCGAAATTATCGCTATTACAAGGAATGATATGTTTGCTAAATATTATTTATTTAAGTATTGTCCATATAATGAATAGAATAAAAGTTAGAGCGTGATAAGTGATGCGCCGTTCAGCAGGCGCCAACTTGCGAAATGAGGATTTATACCCAATACTAGTCACGTGACCTAACGATCGTTTTAAGCTCCGCCCATTTCGAGTCGTCAATTCAGGTGATTCATGTGCAAACTGAATTTGAAGGGATTATTGCAACCTTTTTTGCACATCTCTTTTGATCGGTTGAATAGTTTTTTTTAGATATAGCCATGACAATCTGCCGTTGCGTAAGATGAAAAAGTAGACATCGGTCGTATTCAAAGCGTCGGGACGCCGAAAAGAGTCTTGATGTTCAAATGCATCAAATCACAAGAATTCTTCTTTAGAATATTGGGGAAACCGACAGTGTTGGCTCGAGGGTAAAGCGCGCGACTCTGATTTGGCAGGTCCAGGGTTCAAATCCCGTCGAGACCGGCAATCCTGATTGATGGTTTTTTCCTAGGTTTTCGTCAGTCGGTAATGCTGGGAATGCAAGGGATGAGTCCTCTTAAACAGCCCTCGGACATCCCTTCACAATTGTCCTATCCGCAACATACCTGAAGAGGGGCATGAATTGCACCCTGGCCCCTGGGCAGTCTTCCCACAAGAGAAAAAAATGTGGGAAAAATTATTTATGGTACTACTTGCGCGCATTTGTGAGTGTTTCAGTGTTTTCTAAATGAAAAAAAATTACATTATGGAAAATAAGAAAGGGCTGAAGACAACATTAAAACATATCGTCATAATTTTTAATCGTAACCTCATGCCATTATGAATATAATAATCGTAGATTACATTTAAAAAAAATCATATTGATAGTCAATCACTGGGGAATATGATAAGAAAATGCTCAAATATGCTCCAAACATAATGTTTTGTTTTTTCTTTTGAGAATATTAAATAATCTTGTTGGGTTCCATCACTTCATTTCAACGATATCGAAATGCGGTTTTGGAATGTTAAACATGATTATTATTGAAAGAAATCTGGGGTATTCACTTTTCTTTAGGTTTGGTTGAGTAAGTGGACGAATAAAATTTCAGAAACAAGTAAAGAAAAACGATCGCTTGGAATGTGGTAATTGTGGGAAGAAGCTTCGGAACTTCGCATCCGTTGAAGAACACTTGGACTTGGTGATAAGCATTACTACAAACTGTACCTGAAACAAAATATAAGCATAATATTATAAGATGGGCAAAATTTGATTATACTAAGAATTCAATCACAATATTATACAACACTCACAAACTTACGTAAAATACGTGAGAAAGAAATAGGAAAAATAATAAGATCAGCTGTAAGCATAAACTTAACGAATTATCTCATAGAATGTATTAAAATTAAAAACTTGTTTATTTAGTACCTGTTCAAAAATGTAAAGCTTTATTCATTGCTGATTGGAATTGTTTTTCTAACCATAAAATATGTCACTTCCTTGAGTGAAACACACACACACGACACACTGAGAAAGTATTTTAGGTTTGAGTGCAATCATACAACCTGAGTTTACTTTTAGCATTTTCAAAAAATAAATGCGAACATAGCAAAACAAATACGTACGGTGATAAGCCAAAAATTTCAATTTCAAATTAAATTAAAAAATTATTGTAAAGTATTTAGGGAGTATAACTTTGCTTCCCAGAACGATGAAAAGTGAAAAATCACAAACATGACTAACAAACATAATGGGTTCTAGATCGCAACACTGAAGAAGTACTTGCCAGTTGCAGCGTCGTAAGGTATTTCTTCCACCACAGGAACTTTTGTACGCGCGGACCCAGTGCTGCTAGAAGGTAGTAGCTGTACATGACGACGTGAACAGATGTGTTGAGGAAAGCGGGGAAAACTGTGTGGCCTCCTGGGGAAACAGAAGAAGAAAGTTGTAATAAAGCTCATATTTAGAGGTACGTGTATATAGAATTTTCAAGTCATTTTATAGCGTTTTGTAGCATCTTTTTTTTGGGCACCTTCAAAAACATGTCTATGAACTTTTTCATATTTTTATTTTGAAATTATGTCATTAAAGTTGAATTTATATCAACTGAATGAAAATGTGTATAAACAAATTACATATTCTATGGAAAATTAAATTAAAGAGGACTGGAAAACCTTAGTTTTAAGTAAAAAAAAAAAGCGCTTTGTAGCATCTATTCGCAAAACGCTAAGTTCACGTATCTCTACTCATATTGCATGGGCATTCCTTCCAAAAACCCACCAAATAATAAAAAGCATACAGGTTTAAGTATCTACAAATACTAGCATCAACTATTTGTTTTCAAATGTAAATGAAGGCTGATATAAAATTGATTTTATTAATTAACATTAAAAATTCTGAATTTATCCATATTTTCTTCTCCCCTGCCAAACGTCTCATTGTGTGTCTTGTGTCATTGTGTAACCAAGATGATCATCAACCATATTTATCGAAGAACTATGTGTGATCTGTGATAGAGGAAGGGAGAGATGGGACATTCTTTACCTGAATAGAACTTAGCAATTAGCCACGACATCAAGCATATTGTCGCATGATGGTAAACATGTAGAAAAGTCACTTGTTTACTTTTCTTGCGAAGAACAAAAAATACCTGAAATAAAGAAACATTTTCATTGAATTAGTAGTTGGGGGAATAGACAGATAGGGAGAGACTGCATAATTGTATTAAGTTTTGAAACTTACTGTGTCAAGAAGTTCCAAAATCTTGAGAAGGAAATAGATATGCCCAATTTTAGCCATCTGAAAAATAAAACAATAAAGTTGTACTGGCACATTAACAACTGAATAAACTTCGGAAAAACATTCAGTTAGGATTGCTGGTAACTGGTATCGAACACGAGACCTCCTGAGTCTCGTGCGTGGGGCTTGAGTTTCATCTGACAGCTGTTGTTGACTGAAAACAATTTAAAATTAACGAAGTGACAAATCTTACATATTATAATGTAAACATGTTGGCGAAAAGTTATTTTTGAACTCAACTATTTTACATTAACATTATTGTCTATAACGAATTTTGCAGCTCGAGCCCTCAACCTCCATGTTAATATGTATATATTATTATACATTATAATATACTCGTTCATTGAGCCGTATCATACATACCTTTACTGCGTCGGGTTCATCCGAGTAGTCCACATGTTGGCACCAGAAACTGTAGACAGAGTAATCAGTCTTGAATCCCTGAAAAACAGGATAAGTTTGTAGCTCTCTCTTTTCTCATCGGAACACTTTGTCCGTCAGATGAATTGTAAATACCGACCTCTAATGGTCATAAATTACTGTTTGCTGGGGGTGCCTGATTATGGAAACAAGGAGTCGTGAATTTCTCCAGACTGTTTGAATTGAAGTAGAGGGAGGGGGGCAATTTTGGGGCGGAAGGTTGTAACACAAAAATGGGAAGGTGATGAATATATTGGTGTATCAAATATTACACAATTGTGCACAAGAGTGAAACTAGGAACGACATGGATTGCATAGAAAACAATTTTGTTTTTTGAAGTGATCTACAATTGTTAAACAATGCTACAGCACAACGAATATGTTTGAATACTTTCGTTGATTCGATGGGAAAATGTAAAATGTGTTTGCAACTTTGTGTTGTTTTGCAAACTTTATGCAACTTAACATGTTGGAAAGTCGAAACCAAAATTGTTATTGGAGGAAGAACATTTTTTTAAATTTCTCGTGAGAAACCTGCCAAGGGTGCAATGCAAGCCCCTCATTAGATTTCAGTTTATACAATTGTTTAAGTGAACCAAGGAAAATCACGGATAAAACTTACAGTCAGGATTGTCGGGCTCGACGGGGTTCGAACCCGGGAAAAAAGGCTCGCGCTTAGCGCCTGAGCCAACACTGTCGGAGGAAGAACGCTTTGTATAAAGATGAAGAATAGTAGATATGCCTCAAACTACATCCATCTTTCACACTTGACAGCAACAGCCATTAAATATACTCATATCAAGATATCAATAGGTAAATTAGTCTAACATTCAACGGCAAATGTACAGTATGGCGTCATAATAAAACAATAAATTATTTAACTGATATTGGCAAGTTCAGACGTTCTCACATATTATATTCTAGGGAAAAGGGCATGCTATTCTATAGACGAGTACATTGAGGAATTAAATTTTGAATTATTTAATTATTTAATATTAATATACATTTCAAGGTTAACTTATTGTTATTGTATTACAATATTATTATGTAATTAAATAAATCAATTGTTTGTATATTATGTTGTTTGACTTGATGTGTCAGAAACAAGATTTAACAATTCCATTTAATTGTCTGTAAAATATGTGTGCAATCCTTTATACGTTCATTTGATTTTGAATATGAAAATATGAAAGCTTACGAAGCATTTAAATTCTGGACGCAACAATTTCAAACCTTTATAATTTCACAGATATCTTCTGCTGATCTTCTGTCCAATGTATTAGACTTGTTTATTTTAGGCAGGCTTGTAGTTTCACACCGAGCCGATATGCTCTTTTTGAAAGAATTATATTATAACTTTATGGTGTATATTTCTTTTTACATACAGATTAAGTTGTGATGGCAGGAGAAGAAGGTAGGCGGGAATACGGGAAGGGAAAGACACACATGTTTAGTCGTTTATGTAGTCTGCTAATAATGACCAGTTTATAAAGGTATAAAAATAAAACATAAGAAAACCATGCTAGCTAGCGTTCACAAACGGGGCTATGGTAAAGGATTGTAAAATGCTAAAGAATTTTATCCTGCAAATGATAATCAGTCTTTCAAACGCGCCACCTTCACTTCTTTATAAACGCCTTTCTTACGCAAAATAAAATGATCACGTGTACTGGATGATTCATGAACGTGGAGAAATTCCATCGAGTATGGATCAAAGAATCTAGGTATGGCGCTTAGGATTAAAGCCAGACACGTATTACAATATATTACCTCGTATATCAACCAAACGCTCAAGAAGACCATGACGAAGTTGTATAAGAGAATATATGGTTTCAATGTATATGCTTTCCGGTGCTCCATGAACATTGGCCCAAGTTTTAGGCAGAAGATCAAATAGGCTGAAACAACTGCCAGAAGCAGCGTTGGATCTTGCAGCATGAATCTGTCTCGCAGTCTCGGGTCTAGAGGAAATACAAACAACATTTTAAATAGTCGAAAGAATTACCAAGGGAGTCGATATCGAAGCGAACTGATTATCCCGGGTCTTCAAGCATAAATATACTAAATACAACAGCTAAATGGTAAACTCCCGGTTATTTATTTCTTGAATGCGAATCACTCACAACAGAGAAACAGGCACAGGATTTCGTTTAAATATCTAGAGAGTCTTGAAGAGAATTTAAAAAAAAACTACTGTCAGTGGTTTAATTTTAATATTTTGTTTGTAACAAATTTAAGGTGTACGGATGTATGGATTTGCGAAGCAAGACAAAATATAATTGTAAAATACATTAAAGTAATAAATTTTTTAAGTGATTTGACAAAAATATTATAATGCACTAATTAAAAATCGCGTACAAATTGGGTCAATATAGTGCTATGTTGTTGTGTTTTTCAATCACGTTTAATGTTTGTATAATATGTTTTTTAATTTGTATAAGCCTACTTCAATGTAAAATTGCAGCAACGCTGTATTAGATTGTTCACCAATAAATATTTAAACTAAAACTTCAACGATGCTGAAGGAATACCAACATATTGTGTTTGTTTCAAATAATTGGATGAGCGAAGCGAAGACTTCAATTTCACTAACCCCCAAAAAATTTTGCTCGGGTGTTTTGTTTTTTGTTTTTTTGTTTGTTTTTTTGTCTGTTTTCTCTCTCTACCGGGCAAACGGCATATCCTATCTTGATGAAAATTGGAGGAGATCTTCGAAATCTCTGAACTTAGAGGTGTATTGTTTTTGGGTACAATCGAAGAAATATTTCTCATGAATATCGTACTTTTACGATTTTTTCGATTTTTAGTGCGATATTTTCGTGCCATTTGGGCCGATTCTGACCAAACGGGTGGGGCAACAACGTTCATATTATACATGGACATTAAAGTTAGAAAGAAAAAGTTGAAAAAGTTAGCCATAATCCATAGAAAAAAAGCTTTAAATATAAGTTTTTTACGGTAAATAATAACAATTGACAAGTAACAATAGAAACTTGACAACAATCACCTGCAATAAGAAGGCAGCAAAGCAAAGCACTTGCAAAAGTAAAGATATCCCACGCAAACTAAAAACTTAATAAAAGCTCATCCATCAACGTGACTAAAAAAAGCGTTTGCGAAGCTTCCTAGTATACATCAATCAAGCTGAAGGAATGAACAATCAAACTTTCTTTGTTTCCATCAATCATGTTGAAGGAAAGAACAAGCAAACTTTATTTGATCAAATAGAGCTTCAATCATGCTGACGGAATGCACAATCAAACTTCCTTTGTTTCCATCAATCATGCTGAAGGAAAGAACAAGCAAACTTTATTTGATCAAGTAGAGTTCAATCAGCTGAAGAATGAATTGATTGTTCTTTCCTTCAGCATGATTGAAGCTCTACTTGATCAAATAAAGTTTGCTTGTTCTTTCCTTCAGAATGATTGAAGCTCTACTTGATCAAATAAAGTTTGCTTGTTCTTTCCTTCAGCATGATTGATGGAAACAAAGAAAGTTTGATTGTTCTTTCCTTCAGCATGATTGAAGCTCTACTTGATCAAATAAAGTTTGCTTGTTCTTTCCTTCAGCATGATTGATGGAAACAAAGAAAGTTTGATTGTGCATTCCTTTAGCTCTATTGAAGTATACTAGGAAGCTTCGCAAATGCTTTTTTTAGTCGCGTTGATTGATGAGCTTTTTTAAGTTTTTAGTTTGCGTGGGATATCTTTACTTTTGCTAGTGCTTAGCTTTGCTGCCTTCTTATTGCAGGTGATTGTTGTCAAGTTTCTATTGTTACTTGTCAATTGTTATTATTTACCGTAAAAAACTTATATTTAAAGCTTTTTTTCTATGGATTATGGCTAACTTTTTCAACTTTTTCTTTCTAACTTTAATGTCCATGTATAATATGAACGTTGTTGCCCCACCCGTTTGGTCAGAATCGGCCCAAATGGCACGAAAATATCGCACTAAAAAGTACAATATTCATGAGAAATTTTTCTTCGATTGTACCCAAAAACAATACACCTCTAAGTGAAGCTCTACTTGATCAAATAAAGTTTGCTTGTTCTTTCCTTCAGCATGATTGATGGAAACAAAGAAAGTTTGATTGTTCTTTCCTTCAAAATGATTGAAGCTCTACTTGATGAAATAAAGTTTGCTTGTTCTTTTCCTTCAGCATGATTGATGGAAACAAAGAAAGTTTGATTGTTCATTCCTTCAGAATGATTGAAGCTCTACTTGATTGATTGTGAAGGAATGAACAAGCAAACTTTCTTTGTTTCCATCTTTTTTTGCTGAAGGAAAGAACAAGCAAACTTTATTTGATCAAGTAGAGCTTCACTCATGCTGAAGGAATGAACAAGCAAACTTTATTTGATAAAGGAGAGCTTTAATCATGCTGATGGAATGAACAAACAAACTTTATTTGATCAATAAGAACTTTAATCATGCTGAAGGAAGAACAACAAACTTCTTTGTTTCCATCAATCATGCTGAAGGAATGAACAATCAAACTTTATTTGATCAATAGAGCTTCAATCATGCTGAAGGAATGAACAATCAAACTTTCTTTGTTTCAAATAGGTCTTCAATCATCCTAAAAAATTGGACCAACGAAATGTGCATAGTTTATTATGTCAATTTAAATATTCGTCAGATTTATTTATATCAAGTGATTTTTCCTTACATTGTTGTATTACGCGTTTTATAAAATATGTATTTATTTAGGATTGTTTTTGTGTTTTTTCTCACGTTCCAAGGTCATCATTACTATCATACATTAGCAGATAGCCTACTATTACATTATATCATGCATTACTAGATATGTTGTTTCAATGGGTGGGCGTAGCCGTAAAAATCAAGGTTTAATAAAGCTATTTTCAGTAAATTGTAAAAATAATATTGTTACTGTGTATTGTGAAGGACTAATGCTAATCCATTAGCTATTTTTTGTATTGCCATTATCATTTTGAACCACATAATCATTGATTACGCCCTCCCGTTTCAGAATGTATAATTTTATTTATTAACAATTACTCACCGCCATATTGTTCAAAGAATCCGTGGTAACCAAGCCGGAATATTTCCGTCACTCCTTGCGTCGCCATTTTGGTACCTATCTATGACTAGCTTAAAACACTGATCGAATCTCATCAACATAATTATTGCATCGACAAGATCAAACTTTCAGGCCTATTGTTTTCTAATTGAATAAGTATTGTCTCTCTATGTAGACCGAAACCAACGTCATTGTTAAAGGGTTAAAGCTCAAGGCTGTCAAAATTTGATTGCGATATTTCAAATTGTAGAAGCCATTATTTCGTAATTTAACTAAACAACATAGTTCAACAACATAGTTATTTCGATTCACGGGAATGGAAACACTTAATAAGATACAATAATTTGATCTTATGCCATACAAATCTCGAAACTGTAATTTTTTAGATACATACATTATTTATTTATTGCAGTCAATTGAACAGAAGGCCTACATAATATGGATATACGTATTTATAATACTAAATAATTATTTACATTAATGATTATATAAATATATTACTGTGCATACGCATCGTCTCTAAAAGTGTAATTTGACCATGTTCCACTAACCTTACAGAAAATGTGAGCTTTGACAATGATAGAATTACTATCTGATCGAATGAATATGTGGGCGTGCGTGACTGATTTTTTTCAGAATTGTGTCAGGTATTAACAAAAATATGCACATAATAAGTTGAATGAAAATCAGAATAAGAGGGTTCAATTCTATTTTGAAACTCATATTATTATACACGACAATATGACATTTAGTTTCCTCCTAAATATTTTATCTCTATTCTAATTACAATTCTATTATCCTCTCAATCTCTTGATTTATTATTTTACACTAAGTAATCGAAGAAGGGAATTTGGGGGAACGTTCGCATGGCTCAAATAAATTATTCGGTTCACAATATTGTATATACAGTATTTTATTTCAATTCATGTGTTAACACAATTTTGTACATAACCGTGTTTTGAAAATATTAATAGTTTACACTTACAAGTCTATTCATCTGTAAAATTCCATAACTGCAATTATCCTAATTTTTCAGGCAGCAGCTATGAACGATAGGTATTTACACATACCACAAAATACATATCTGCTTAGTGAACCATGCCTATTGAATGTAACCGTTGAAGACAACTGCAAATACAAACAAAAATATTGATTTTAAACCAATTGTAAAACACATCATATTATTTAACCAATTTAGAATATATGTAAGAACTAAGAAGCATTTTGTAAGGTAGACGATAATCTCTGCTGACAACGGCGTTGCATGTATCCTAGTGTGCCTAACTAAATTCTTCTGACCACAAAGACATTTAAACAAACTCAAAAGCACAAGCCTTAACGAGATGAACCTGTCTGGGCTTTGCCTTACAGTCAATTGCATAATATGTATTGAATGATTACATGGTAAAATAATGTACAACATAAGACCTACTAAACCTGTACATTATTTTTCAGACAATTTAAAAGAGATGGTCTTGGGGAATGGTCTGAATTTATTGCATTGCCGTCTCTACTTAATTCTCAAACACCTGCTGCTTAGATAGACATATCCCAAAGTACATGTAAGTGTAACTATAATACAATTGCAGTACGTTAAGTAAGCTGACTACTAATTATAATTTTTAAATCACAAAACTAAAGTTTAAATAACTATTTAACTATCTACGACGAATGAATTCAAAAATACATTTAAATAACTAAGAAATATTACCCAACTAGGTGCATAGATAATGAATATTTGAATTGCTTATTACACTACTTGCCCATGTGTAAAGTTAAATAACGTAATTAAAGTTACAGCCGGCGTAATAAAACAGTACCGGTTAAATAACCATTATTTATAAGTTGTAAGTAGTAAGTTCTCAAATAAGCTTTTGACATCTAAGATATAAAGTTGTTATTGAAAAAAGAACCTTCGAAAGAAGCACTTAATTTTAAGCCCTATTAACGGAAGTCACATAAGTGTATGTAAGACAATCCAATTCTAATCCTTTCTGCTTCTCATTCGTCCACCCCTACCCCCACGGGATTTGCGAACATCTCTGTTTCCACCTTTTTCCCCGTCCCTCCCACCTTGTTTTCGACTCTTTTCAACTTCTTTCCTGTCCCTCCTATCTTCTCGGTTTTCATTCTGTCCATCTTTTCGATTAGGGTAAGTGTTTCTACCCCTCCCACCCCTGCCTTTGCCGTTTCGTCTCCCCTGTTTTGAAGGTTGAGCCTGGGAGTGGGGTGGGACATCCTCTTCACCTCCTTCCGCCTGTAAAAGCAGATCAATTATCTATTTGGTATACAAGAATACAATTTGTCACGAGAAAGTAAATTTACTCTAATGAGGACGTATTCAACGCTAAAAACGAAAACAATTTAAATAATTATGATAATAGTAACGAGTCTTAGCATAGGGACAAACCAGGAATCTTCGAATGTATGTATGTATTTAGTATAACATTGAATCTATAGACCTGCAGTACAGTAGTGTATTACATGTAGATTGCATAGATATTTAACTTTTTTATTTCACAAGGCTGTTCAGGCAAGTTTTCTTTTTCATCTTCCCCAATATGCAACTATGGAAATTAGTGAATTAAATTGAAACCTGGTGATACTGCTTTATAGAACATCAACTTATTAAGCTCCAAATATGATAGTATATTCAAAGTTCGTGGTAGGCTTCTTTCTGTGTGAAGTGTTTTTATAATAGTCGAAGTCAAAATATTGAATTTTCAAGACTATATTTTCTGCGAACTTTTCCGTTGGGCCTACACATCAGTATAAAAACACTATAGCTTTGAGACTCGACACGAAGAGCTCTTTAGAATATGAATCAAACATAAAAACAGCAGCTGTCAACGTAAAAATGCTGTCTTAGGTTGAGTTGAAGTTCAGGTAAAACACCACGTTGAACAAGCAATATTCGCCGTGCATACTTCAAAAAATAAATATGTACATTTTGTTGTTCTTACACCGCCAGGTTTCAATTACAAGCACATATATTGCCTATTTAATTTCGTGTATATTTGACCTTACTGGAAAATCTGTTTGAACAGCCATCTAATATAACAATGGCGAATGGCGATGAACAGATAAATTATTTAGATTTTAAATTACACGTCAACAGCAGCTTTGGAAGAGGAAACCATGTAAAAATATTTATTAACAAATCACCGTTATATATAAATGGAATTTGATATACTTATCCATTATTGTACTAAACTTACAATTTTCTCTTGCTGCTGGTCGTCCTCTGAAACGGCAACGTCGGCTATCGGTGCTGCTTCGGATTCTCTCTCCCCGCCATTTCGGCCCTTCTTCCTCCTAAAGTCCCTCCTACGTCCTCCCTGCGAACATGCGTTGAATGTATCTCTGGAAATTGAGAAACTGAAAATACAAGTAACTTATTCATTATTGTACTAAACTTACATTTCTGTCTTGCTGCTGGTCGTCCTCATCATCGGCTTCTTCGGATCCTCCCCCATTCAACGCTCGGCCCGCAGTCTTCTTCTTACTATCATTGTTCCTCTTACGTCCACCCTGCGAATATGCGTAGATAGAGAAATATGTATATAACATATTATTTGCTTCTGACAACCAAAATCCCATTAAAAGATTGAACCTCGCCATTTTTGTTGTTGTGCATCAAAATAAAGTTGCTACATACTGGTGCAACAGCTATGCCAGCTATGTGGACCAGTAGGCCTACGACTGAAGAAACGTGTCGTTACTCTTTTTTTTCTAGCTCAGTTATATTTCAGTTTTTGTACATTCATCCTAGATATTAAAATTATTAGTTAGAATTAAAATTAAAATTTTTCATTGCACTATCCCTCTTTACAGAGGATTGTGTTATACTGATACCATGTATTTGTCCAATGAATAAAAATACTTACTTACTTATAAGTGAGTATAAGTGAGTGGTGCTTTACTGTGGCAGCCACCTTTACAACACAGCTAACCTGTTGACCCCCTCCTCATCCACAAACGTATCACCCCCACCACCTCTGCTTCTAAGGTGGGGATGGGGTTTGCCCAGTGCATATGGCAGTCAGAGTATTAAACACTATGTCCCATATGCGTGTACATAGCATTTTCAAATGTCATTTTATAGTTTCGTACCATCTATTTTTTGACCAGAAACTTGTGTATTCTCGTACTTTAATTTTAAACGCATGTCGTCAAGTTCGAATTGTCATCTAAAAAAAAGTATAATTTCACAAACAAATTCTAAATTCTGTTAAATTCAATAAAAATAGGATTGAACTGGGCACCTTAATTATTTTAAGTGAAAAAATAGCGATTTGTAGCATCTATACACAAAACCGCATTTTTACTCATTTCTACCAACAACTGTGCCTGCGATTTAGATGGAACCGGTGATTTTGGAAATCGAAATGTTTGAGTTGAACACTCCTAAATATAATATATAAATACAATTTATTATTGGATGAGCGAAGCGAAGACTTCAATTTCACTGACCCCCAAAAAATTAAGCTCGGGTGTTTTTTTTTTTATTATTATTTTTTTCCTTTTGTTTGCTTTCTACCGAGCAAACGGCATATCCGATCTTGATGAAAATTGGAGGGAACCTTTGAAATCTCTGAACTTAGAGGTGTATTGTTTTTGGGTACAATCGAAGAAATATTTCTTATGAATATCGTACTTTTACGGTTTATTCGATTTTTTGTGCGATATTTTCTTGTTATTTGGGCCAATTCTGACCAACGGGTGGGGCAACAACGTTCATTGGATGAGCGAAGCGAAGAATAAATTTCACCGACCCCCCCAAAAAATTAAGCTCTGTTGTTTTTATGTTTTTTTTTTTGTTTTTTTTTTGTTTTTCCGTCTGTTTGTTCGCTCTCTACCGGGCAAACGACATATGCGATCTTGATGAAAATTTGACACGACCTTCGTTTTACTGAACTTAGACTTGCCACGTTTTTGGATACAATCGAAGAAATATTTCTCATGAATATCGTACTTTTACGATTTTTTTCGATTTTTAGTGCGATATTTTCGTGATATTTGGGCCAATTCTGACCAAACGGGTGGGGCTACAACGTTCATATTTCACATGGACATTAAGGTAAGGGTGACGCATGGCTTTCTGAAAGTAAAAGTTGAAAAAGTTAGCCAGAATCGAGAGAAATAAAGCTTTTAATATACGTTTTTTGACTTTTTGTGCGATATTTTCGTGCATTTGGGCCAATTCTGACCAAACGGGTGGGGCTACAACGTTCATATTATACATGGACATTAAGGTTATGGTGATGTAGTACCTTTTGAAAGAAAATGTAGAAAAAGTTAGCTAGAATCCATAGAAATATAGCTTTTAATGTAAGATATTTACGTTAAATAATAACAAATTAACAAGGAACAATAGAAACTTGACAACAATCACCTACAATGCGTCGGCAGAAAAACAAAGCACTTGCAAAAGTAAAGATATCCCACGCAAACTAAAAACTTTAAAAAAGCTCATCCATCAACGCGGCGGGACTTTAGCGTTTTCCTAGTATTATTGGATGAGCGTAGCGAGCGTAGCGAGCGAAGTGAAGACTTCAATTTGACTTTCTGTTTTTTTGTTTGTTTTTCACTTACGTTACCCCAAGAAAAATAGCTCGGGTGTTTTGTTTTTTGTTAGTTTTTCTGTCTGTTTGTTCGCTCTCTACCGGGCAAACGGCACATGCGATCTTGATGAAAATTGGACAGGACCTTCGAAATCTCTGAACTTAGACTTGCTACGTTTTTGGGTACACTCAAAAAAATATTTCTCATGAATATCGTACTTTTACGATTTTTTCCGATTTTTAGTGCGATATTTTCGTGACATTTGGGCCGATTCTGACCAAACGGGTGGGGCTACAACGTTCCTATTTCACATGGACATTAAGGTAATGGTGGTGTATTGCTTTCTGAAAGAAAAAGTTGAAAAAGTTAGCCAGAATCTATAGAAATTAAGCTTTTAATATAAGTTTATTGATTTTTTGTGCAATATTTTCGTGCTATTTGGGCGAATTCTGCCCAAACGGGTGGGGCTACAACGTTCATATTTCACATGAACATTTAGGTAATGGTGATGTATTGCTTTCTGAAAGAAAAAGTTGAAAAAGTTAGCCAGAATCTATAGAAATTAAGCTTTTAATATAAGTTTTTTGATTTTTTGTGCAATATTTTCGTGCCATTTGGGCCAATTTTGCCCAAACGGGTGGGGCTACATCGTTCATATTATACATGGACATTAAGGTTATGGTGATGTAGTACCTTTTGAAATAAAAAGTTGACAAAGTTAGCCAGAATCCATAGAAATAAAGTTTGAATATAAGTTTTTTACGGTAAATAATACCAATTGACAAGTTACAATAGAAACTTGACAACAATCACCTACAATGCCTAGGCAGCAAAACAAAGCACTTGCAAAAGTAAAGATATCCCACGCAAACTAAAAACTTCCAAAAGCTCATCCATCAACGCGGCGGGACTTTAGCGTTTTCCTAGTAGATGGACATTAAGGTTATGGTGATGTAGTACCTTTTGAGAGATAAAGTTGTAAAAGTAAGCCAGAATCCATAGTATAATGGTTTTAATGTGAGTTTTTTTTTTAGGTTTATTGGATGAGCGAAGCGAAGACTTCAATTTCACCGACCCCCCAAAAACTTTAGCTCGGGTGTTTATTTTTATTTTTATTTTTTCTGTCTGTTTGTTCGCTTTCTACCGGGCAAACGGCATATGCGATATTGATGAAAATTTGAGGGGACCTTCGAAATCTCTAAACTTAGACTTGCTACGTTTTTGGGTACAATCGAAGAAATATTTCTCATAAATATCGTACTTTTACGATTTTTAGTGCGATATTTTCGTGACATTTGGGCCGATTCTGACCAAACGGGTGGGGCTACAATGTTCATATTTCACATGCACATAAGGGTAATGGTGATGTATAGACGTTTAAAAGAAAAAGTTGAACAAGTTAGCCAGAATCTATAGAAATAAAGGTTTTAATTTGAGTTTTTTGAGGTGTTAAATATTACTAGGAAAACGCTAAAGTCCCGCCGCGTTGATGGATGAGCTTTTTCAAGGTTTTAGTTTGCGTGGGATATCTTTACTTTTGCAAGTGCTTTGTTTTGCTGCCTACGCATTGTAGGTGAATGTTGTCAAGTTTCTTTTGTTTCTTGTCAATTGGTTTTATTTACCGTAAAAAACTTGTATTAAAAGCTTTATTTCTATGGATTCTGGCTAAATTGTTCCACTTTTTTTTCAAAAGGTACTACATAACCATAACCTTAATGTCCATGTATAATATGAACGTTGTAGCCCCACCCGTTTGGTCAGAATTGGCCCAAATGGCACGAAAATATCGCACAAAAAGTCAAAAAACGTATATTAAAAGCTTTATTTCTCTCGATTCTGGGTAACTTTTTCAACTTTTTCTTTCAGAAAGCAGCATGTGAAATATGAACGTTGGAGCCCCACCCGTTTGGTCAGAATTGGCCCAAATGGCACGAAAATATCGCACTAAAAATCGAAAAAAATCGTAAAAGTACGATATTCATGAGAAATATTTCTTCGATTGTACCCAAAAATGTAGCAAGTCTAAGCTCAGAGAAAACGAAGGTCGTGTCAAATTTTCATCAAGATCGCATATACCGTTTGCCCGGTAGAGAGCGAACAAACAGACAGAAAAACGAAAAAAAAAAACAAAAAAAAACAAAAAAACACCCGAGCTAAATTTTTTGGGGGGTCGGTGAAATTGAAGTCTTCGCTTCGCTCATCCAAAAACCTTTATTTCTGTAGATTCTGGCTAACTTTTTCAACTTTTTCTTTCAAAAGTCAATACATCACCCTTACCACAGATAATAGAGTCTCTGTTATCTGTGCCCTTACCTTAATGTCCATGTGAAATATGAACGTTGTAGCCAAACCCGTTTGGTCAGAATCCGCCCAAATAGCACGAAAATATAGATTTTAGATCTTTCTCACAGTCTTGTATGAAAACTTCATTACTCACAGCCTTGTTACAAACTATCAAAGATCCAACAGACCCTAATGATTGCTTTGTATGGGCCGTGTTAATATGTTTTTATTATTTTAAATTAATATTAACATTTTATAATTAAAAAGCTCATCCATCAACGCGACTAAAAAAAGCGTTTGCAAAGCTTCCTAGTAATAACAATTAACAAGTAACAATAGAAACTTGACAACAATCACCTACAATGCATTCAAAAAGCACTTGCAAATGGAAAGTGGTCCTACGCAAACTAAAAACTTACAAAAAAGCTCATCCATCAATGCGGCGGAACTTGAGCGTTTTCCTAGTTAATGTAATAGACTAAATTTCTTTTTCGCGAGTCTCCCTCATCCCCACTTTCACTATGAGCCTGTAAAACACAATAAAACATGGCTTGGAACCATATTTTAATCAACCTCTTTCCGGGACAATTGGCTTGTTCACGCAAAGCTCCGCGCAGATCGCGCCACTGCTCTAACCCCAAAACCAGGGTCCACTAGACACTTATTCCGAGCTGCTTGTTAGGTATCTAGTGGACCCTGCCCTGAGACCGTGGCGGCGTTTGAAATAAACTATGTATAGCAGGCTCTGCATTGTCAAATCTGTATGCTTCCTCGATTGTTTGTTTACTTATTGTTTTACCTAGGCCTACTTGGAATAAGGCTACTAAGGACTAGGGCCTAGGCTTTTCTTCAGCATTAGATGTAGACCTAGGCATATCAATATCATGGTATTATAAATTATCAAGTATAGGCCTAGGCCCTACTTGCATACGACGGATCTTTCGCCTAGGCTTAGGCCTAGCCAGTGTTGATTTGTTGACATGAGAGAGGTTACGTAGGCAGGAGGCCGAATAAAGACACATGTCAGTATATTATGTGATTGTATTTATTTGTAGTAATAAACACGACAGTATGCCCTCCTTTCTCCTTACACGAATACACACAGCAATTTGGGCATTTTGCTTCAAAAAAAAAAACTATGCAAACTGACAGCAGTAACAGTAGGCTGCTAACAGCTATGAGCAGCCATGACACCCGAAAGTTGGGCTATCACCGCCGTCTACATCCGCCTTTACAAAGTTTACATGCATTCAGACGGCGGTGGGGGGTTAGTACAATAGCGCAGCGTGGTGAGTAAAAGTCGCAGTGAACAAGCCAATTGAAGATGGTGATACGTGGCTTTCATTAAATTGTAATGAAATAATGTAAAATTCTACAAGATACACACATTAAATAACACAACTTAAGAAGTATTCCTTACCAATCTACGTTCGTAGTTGTTTTCTCTTTCTTCTTGATCTCCTTTTTCTTCATTCTTTTCCCCCTTCCTTTTACGTTCCTGCAAATATGCGTAGATAGGGGTACAATAATTGGATGAGCGAAGCGAAGACTTCAATTTCACCAACCCCCCAAAAAAATTTAGCTAGGGTGTTTTTTTTGTTTGTTTGTTTGGTTGTTTTTTTTTGTTTCTTGTTTTTTTTCTGTCTGTTCGCTCTCTATCGGGCAAACGGCATATGCGATCTGGATGAAAATTGGAGGGGACCTTCGAAATCTTTAAAGGGGTATTTAACCGCTAAACTCAAAAAATATATTTTATTCAGGCTAACTAGAAATGAATTAAGCAATTAACAGAAAAATTATTGGGGCCACCATGACCTCCCAAAAAATTGTCAAACATGACATTTTTCGAGCTAGGTCCCATCGGCAAAAATCTCCCATAAGAAATAACATGGGGACGATCTTTATGCCCCGTGACCTTGGAGGATTTTGATCCAAAAAACTATTGGCCATTATTGACGTACTCGACAGCCTTTTCTGTAAATTCTCTATATTTTGTTGTGTAATTTGGGCAAGTAGTTCGGTCAAAATATGCTGATTACCAAGATGGGGTGTGATTTTGGAATGCATATTTTTGCGTGTTTGAGGGTATATTTGGGCACAGTTTCAAGACACGATGTTATAAAGGGGAATTTTAGATTGGTACTATGCTCTAGTATCTATGTGGACCAAAAAAGAAGCAGGTTAAAGCCGATTTAGGAAATTTTCCAAAACACCAATTTTCGCCAATTTCTGGATCAAAAAAATTAAAAAATTCGTGTTAAATCACAGTTGCAAGATATAATTTTTTAAACGGTCATTTAAGTGTAGTATTTTGCTAAAGATCACGTGGTTAAAAATAATTTTTGGGGTTTTTGCTACGTTTTTGGGTACAATCGAAGAAATATTTCTCATGAATATCGTACTTTTACGATTTTTTTTTCGATTTTTAGTGCGATATTTTCGTGACATTTGGGCCGATTCTGACCAAACGGGTAGGGCTATAACGTTCATATTTTATATATGTTTTTTATATATATATGTATTTATATTTTTTTATATGTATTGCTTTTTGAAAGAAAAAGCTGAGAAGTTAGCTAGAATCCATAAAAGAAAGGTTTTAATATGAGTTTTTTAGGTTTATAATAACAATTAACAAGTAACAATAGACACTTGACAACAATCACCTACAATGCATTTAAAAAGCACTTGCAAAGGAAAAGTGGTCCTACGCAAACTAAAAACATAGAAAAAAAGCTCATCCATCCATTAGTATCATATTCAGGTCTGGATTATAAAGAAGTGTGTTATATATTAAAATCAATTAATTCGAATGATGGAGTGGCTGAAACTCAATAAATTAAAACTTAATTAAACAAAGACTAAATGTATGATACTGACATCATCAGGTAGTGTCTTTCACAAATTAATGAAAGATAATGATAATGAGGAAGTGGTTTTTGCAAATTAATGATGAAAAACTAGAAATTGTCAGTGAATTTAAATATCTTGGGGTTCTTATTGATATGCACTTAAAACTAACTAGTCATGTAAATTATATAGCTAAAAAAATTAAGAAAAAAATTGGATTTCTGTCAAGGGTTGGTTCTTTTGTCTCCCCTTGGGTTAGAACACTTATTTACAAGACAATCATAGCTCCTCATACAGAATTTTGTTGCACACTCCTGTGGGGTAGAAATGAGAGAGATTTGGATATATTACAAAAATTACAAAATAGAGGGATGAGAGTGATTTTGAGATGGAATCAATATAGCAGAATATCAGATATGCTATTTGTATTAAATTTCTTAACTGTCAGACAGAGAATTGCCTTAAACGTACTCTTATTCATATTTAAAATGATTAAAGGAAATATGCCCACTTATCTAAATTGCATGATAGAATACTCCTCTAGCAACCACAATCATAATACAAGAGGAAATAATACTAACATTATTGTGGACAGAGTAAACAAATCAGCAACTCAAAAACATGTTTTTTATTCTGGGTACAGACTATATAATAAATTAGATTTAGTGATTAAACAGGAACAACGTTTAGCAGTTTTTAAATTGGAATGTATTAAATTTGTTAAAACTCTATTTTATCTATGAGGAACAAAAAAATTGTAATATGACTTGTATATATTTTGTAACTGTATTGAATTATCTTGTATGTATTTTGAAAATTTGTTTCAATTAGTTAGGCCTATTTAAAAAAAATGAAATTGTATTGAATTGTACTATTACTATTGAAATTGCATGTAAAAATAGCTTTAAGCTAAATAAAATACTGAATTGAAAAAAAAAACAACGCGACTAAAAAAGCGTTTGCGATTGTGTGGTGTGGGGTTTAGTTTCGTCGTTATACTGATGTCATTCTCACAAATTTCGATGTGGATTGAATGCAAGAATGGAAGTTGTCCTCCTTTGTAAATCAGTTTTAATAACTGAATAGGATAGACGTTAAATAAATAAATAAAAAATAAAAATATAAATGCCATTAGTTTTGTGGCAAAATCGTTCAAAAAGTTACAAAGCTACATTAAAGTTAATCAAAAGTTTTTTTTTTTCAAACTAAACGGCGACAAAATCAGAGGTGGCTAATCATTTAGAATGTCCGTCCGGTCACGAATATGTTAATTTATTTTGATCCGATAAGTAGTGTAGATGGAAATTACATTTTAACAAAAGTAACGTTACCATGGCAACGAAAAGTCGCACGAGGTTTCTGGTTACTATGCACTGCCACCTAGAAGCAATTGTTACCAAAAAGTTAAAATAGTTTTCCCAAGAAAATGATGTCAAGGTCCTCTAGATGGCGGTGGATTTTATCCACAAAGTAAAGTTTCACCCATGGGTTTACCCAAATACCTTGGCAATAATAAATAATATTGGAAACATGGTCCCGTGGACAGTGAACGTCGCAAATTTTAAAATTAAAAAAAAATGTGCAATGTGGGTCTAATTATAGCACGTGCTCGCTTATCAACGCGTCCAACTGAGCGCTTCCTAGTTTAGTTTGTAACACTGTCGTAGACAATCACGCACTGTAAATCAAAGTTATCAAGTTATCAAACATGTATCTGCCTTGTGTTATGTGGAGTGTGTAGAATGTGATATCAGATATATAACTTTCTTTTGGTATTGAATGAATATTGTTGATTTATTTTGTTCATGTGTTTTTGTTATATCTCTCTCTCGAAGAGTGTTTTTGACTTTAATTTAATTTTGTATCATCTTTGACAAAGATATCGAAACATCAGAAAATAAAAAAACAATCTATCGTGGTAGACCATGACGGATGAGAAGAGTGAGAGTCTGCTATGACACTTCAAGGGTTCGAATCCCGCAGCTGGAGATACGGGCTGAAATTTCGTCCGAGATTTGCTTGAGTCATAAATCCGAATGCAAGGGATTACAATTGTGTGGCTCGTTGGTCTTGTGATTAGCATATCTGCTTCGAATGCAGAAGGTCCAGGATTCCATTCCCTCTAAAGTTGATTTGGATTTGGACTTCTGATTTGGACTTAGGTCCATAAGTTCTTGTCTTAAGAGTTTGTAAACGGTGACTTTAGAGCCGTTTCAGCAACGAAGCACATAATAAAAAAAAAGTCACCGTTTACAAACTACTAAGACACGAACTGATGGACTTAAGTCCAAATCAGAAGTTAAAAAACTTCTGGCTTTGACGGGAATCGACCCTGAACCTTAAGCATTGGAAGCAGATACGCTAACAACAAGACCAACGAGCCACACAAGACTAATGAGCCACACTATCTAGGTACTTCAATACTTTATTACTTTATTAACCATACGTACTCGATTCGCCTTTCTGATTTTCGTTCGTCATCTTCCTCTCCACTCTTCGAATCGCCTTCATCTTCACCATCCCTGCTTTCTCCCTGAAATGTAAAACATAACATATAATCCGGCAACACACCTCAAAAGACGGAGCTAAAATATTGCCCATGGGAACAAGGAGTAATGAGTAATATTTTTAAAAAGTCGCTTAGTGAATCTTTTGAAGAGGATTCTACACGAGATGTTAGATAAAGCAGAGAGATCATATAAGATAAGATAATTTATTGGGTTTTTGTTACATGTAGTACAATAACTAGGAAATCGCTAAAGTCCCGCCGTGTTGATGGATGAGCTTTTTTGTAAGTTATTTTGTTTGCGTAGGACAACTTTTCCTTTGCAAGTGCTTTTTGAATGCATTGTAGGTGATTGTTGTCAAGTTTCTATTGTTACTTATTTATTGTTATTATAAACCTAAAAAAACTCATATTAAAACCTATATTTCTATGGATTCTGGCTAACTTTTTCAGCTGTTTCTTTCAAAAGGTACTACATCACCATAACTTTAATGTCCATGTGAAATCTGAACGTTGTAGCCCTACCCGTTTGGTCAGAATCGGACCAAATGTCACGAAAATATCGCACTAATAATTTTAAAAAAATCGTAAAAGTACGATATTCATGAGAAATATTTCTTCGATTGTACCCAAAAACGTGGCAAGTCTAAGTTCAGAGGAAACGAAGGTCCCCTCCAATTTTCATCAAGATCGCTAATGCCGTTTGCCCGGAATCGTGCGAACAAACAGACAAAAAAACAAACACAAAAAAAAACAACAGAAAAACAAAAAAACAACCGAACAAATTTTTTTGGGGGGTCAGTGAAATTGAAGTCTTCACTTCGCTCATCCAATTAATGTATTGTGTTACCCATGTTTTTGTCCAGAAGTAGTTTGGCCCTAGTCTAAACCTTATAATTTATTTAATATAATATGTACATGAAAATATATATTTAAGTGTTAAGTACATACTTAATTCTAAATAGTTCAAGTTTGTTCTTGTTTATTTACCTTTGGAGAAAGGTAAGAGGTAAGTACACTTATAGTACATATAGTAATAAGAAAATGAATAGGAAATAATACTTATGTTTAAATATTTGATTATAACTTAATTTAATTCTAGAGAGGTAGTGTTTTTAGTTTTACCGTGCTCATTTGTGTAGGTATTCATTTAAGCTATAGTATTGCTCTTTAATTAGAAAATCTGTGAGTCTTTTTTTGAGTATATTTGTAGAGTTTGATGTATTTATTTTTTTCTGGAAGCTTATTGTAAATTTGAATTTTTATGTATTTTGAGTTTAATTGTCCCTTTTTTGTTTTGTAGTGATTCTGTTCTAGTTCGATGTTGTGTCGCGTCATGTGTTGATGTGTCTGGTTTCGTACTTGAATATTTTTACTAATGTGAAGTGCTGCTTCGTATATGTATAAACTGTATAGGGAGAGTATTTTTAATTGGTTGAAGATGGGTTTGCATGGTGTTTTTGGATTTGCTTTTACTATCGTTCGTACTGCTCTCTTTTGGATTATGAAAATTTGTTGTGATAATGGTGAGGTACCCAGGGGCGGCTCGTGTATAGGTGCACAGGTGCACGTGCACCCCCAAATATTTGCGCGAACTAAATTCCAAATTTAAGGTTCGAAGCCAATCTCGTAATATTCCCAATAAATCGTTGGATTGTTTGTATAGATATTTTGGCTGGCCCAGAGCAAGGCATATTCGGCAAAAGTCATTCTGCAGTAAGTGCTGCCACTGGGGGATGACACTCTGAGTGTGCACACATTTTTACGTGGTTTTAACACGGAAAGGCTGGCAGAACAAGCCTCAGGTTGGGTTTTGTGCACGTGCACAAGGGTCAAAACCGTTACTTCCATTCAAACGCCTTGGTATTGTGCTCGCGCCATTCATTCACCCCCACACTCCAGTCACTGTCAGTAGCCAGTGAAAGTTGTTCGCGACAGGGTTGGTGAAGTGAGATCAACAGCAGTTTTCAAGTGAGCGAAAAGTGTTAAAATTATTATCGTGCCGTGAAGTGAAAATTACTATAATATGACTTCGTTAATTAGCGATCTAAAAATAAACAGTTTTTTAAAACGATTCGATGTGATGTTTGAGGCGCGTGTCGGAGGAGATGGAGAGACATTATTCGGGTATGTAATAATTTAATCAAGCATATAATAATAAGAATTTTTTGGATGGTTTTCTATAATTAACAATTACATATAGGGGAGTTTTTCCCGACCAATAAATTCGAAAAATTTACTCTAAAGTCGTTTTCCGGGTACTTCAGACCATTAATGTCTGAAAAAATTTTCGCCTCCGGCGGCTGGGGCAGCGCCCCACACCCCTTCGTTTCCCGCAGAATGACTTCGAAATTATGTGCACCCCCACAATATAACTCACGAGCCGCCCCTGGAGGTACCCCATAGGGTTATTCCGTAACTGAGATGTTATTTGAAATATGAGTTGTAGACTAGTTTTGCTGTTTTTATGTTTGATATATTTCTTATTTGTCTAATTGCAAAGCATGCTGAGTTAAGTTTTTTTGTTAGATTTTCAATGTGTGGCTTCCATGATAGTGATAGTGTGATTTTATCCACAAAGTAAAGGTTTACCCACGGGTTTATCCAAATACCTTGCCAATAATAAATAATAATGGAAACATGGCCCCGTGGACTGCGAATGTCGCAAATTTTAAAATTAAAAAAAATGTGCAATGTGGGTCTAACTATAGCACGTGCTCGCTTATCAACGCGTCCAACTGAGCGCTTCCTAGTTTAGTTTGTAACACTGTCGTAGACAATCACGCACTGTAAATCAAAGTTATCAAGTTATCAAACATGTATCTGCCTTGTGTTGAGTGGAGTGTGTAGAATGTGATATCAGATATATAACTTTCTTTTAGCATTGATTGAATATTGTTGGTTTATTTTGACCGTGTGTTTTTATTATAACTCTCTCTCGAAGAGTGTTTTTAGGTCAAATTTAATTTTTTTATCATCTTTGACAAAGATATCGAAACATCATAAAATAGAAACAATCTATCGTGGTAGACCACTGACGGATGTAAAGTGTGAGAGTCTGCTATGACACTTCAAGGGTTCGAATACCGCAGCTGGAGATACGGGCTGAAATTTCGTCCGAGATTTGCTTGAGTCATAAATCCGAATGCAAGGGATTACAATTGTGTGGCTCGTTGGTCTTGTGGTCACCGTATCTGCTTCCAATGCAGAAGGTCCAGGGTTCCATTCCCTCTAAAGTTGATTTGGATTTGGACTTCTGATTTGGACTTAGGTCCATCAGTTCTTGTCTTAGGAGTTTGTAAACGGTGACTTTAGAGCCGTTCCAGCAACGAAGCACATAATAAATTCAGAGTTGTTCTGAATCGGCCTTGTTGATTCTGGCGTTGATTTGCGGGTGTTCGCACTGTCCATACTACTGATTGTTATATTTCCTATTAAAAATATTGATCTTTGGTTGGTTATCGCTCACTCGTCGATTGCGTCGGGGCCTACGGGGTTGGCTTGGTCGCTTTGATTTAAAGTCCCCCACTGAAAATCAGTTATATAACTGAGTGGGTAGACTCTAAATACAATTTATTTATTTATTACAGCCTTCGGACAATGCCTGCACAACTGACCTTACTCCCAAAACTACCTCGTTAGACACCTAAAGAGGGGCATGCATTGCACTCCGGGAAACTCTCCATCGAGAAATTGAAAACACTTTGAACGTGATCTAAAGAAAAACTATTTTGGCAACACTTTAAATAACAACGAAATTCTAAGAACGTCGGTCAACTAGGAAAAGCAAGGTGTTCATACGCTAGCTCTAAACCAGATTCTGAACCATCACGTGAAAACTAGAAATTGTATCTTTATTTTAAACAATGCTCTGTCTTTACATTAAGGTTGCCTTAAGACACAGAATAACAAACATTAAAATAAATTTACATTTATACAAATTACATGTGTGACCACATTCACATTTACATTTAACAATAAGTAAAATTGGTTACAGATTATGAAAAGATGAAATGAAGTGAAAAATGAAGTGTGAAATATGATTTGCGAATTATGAAAAAAGGAATATGGATTTATGCTGGTTGCTTCTTGCTTAAGCCGTGATTTCTAAAAATCAATATAGATCCCTTTAAACTTTAAAGCAAGGAAGCACTTAGTCATAAATAAAACTTGCATTTAGTTTAAAACGTTTGCAAAATTTAACAACAAATCCTGGTATCCGATCACCTCATTTTCCTTTATGTCATATTTGGCTAGAAAATATTAATATATTAATTACTTTAATCATTTTACGAATATCCCTTGCACAGCGTATCTAACAGAAGAGTAGTTTTTATCATAGATGTATGATTATTGATTATCAAGCTAATTCAATACTATAACCCTATACGTACCCGATTACGCCTGTCTGATTTTCGTTTGCCTTTTTTCTCTCCACTTCCCCCATCCGAATCGACTCTTTCTTCATCCTCACCGTTTTTTTCCTGAAATTTAAAAACACAACATATAATCCGGCAACACACCTTAAAAGTCATAGCTAAAAAAAAATACTGTCCGTGTTCTAACTATCGAGAACAAGGAGTAATTGGATGAGCGATGCGAAGACTTCAATTTAACTGAACCCTCCCCCCCGAAAATTGAGCTTGGGTATACATTCGAAGAAATATTTCTCATGAATATCGTACTTTTACGATTTTTTTTTTCAATTTTGAAGGCGATATTTTTGTGATATTGCGGCCGATTCTGACCAAACGGGTGAGGCTACAACGTTCTTGTTTCACATGGACATTAAGGTAATGGTGATGTATTGCCTTTTGAAAGAAAAAGTTAAAAATTGAAAAATTTAGACAGATTCCAGTGAAATACATGTTTAAATATGAGTTATTATACACTCCAAAAACTCATAATTAAACATTTATTTATTATTTTATATATATATTTATATATATATATATATATATGTTTATCCTTGGTTTTATGGAAGCGACTATGACGCTGATATGAAGATACTTTAGACAGAAATTAAAAAAGTGACTACACCGGGGATTGTTGATAAAAAGTTTTTAAAAAAAACAATAGAAACTTGACAACAATCACCTACAATGCGTTCAAAGAGCAAATCTTCGGCCCTCCAGATATTTTACATTCTATTAATTGGTAGGCCTACTACCATAGCAATTAAAACTTCTTTATAACAAATATCCTTATTTAACAAAAATGATTTTGCGATGGGACTTGACAAAGTATTCCTCGCATTCTAAAAACTTACAAAAAAGCTCATCCATCAACGCGACTAGAATAAGCGTTCGCGAAGCGGCCTAGTAAATAAGTATTTTTAAAACACTCGCTTAGTTGGATGAGCGTAGTGAGCGTAGCGAGCGAAGCGAAGATTCCATTTCACTACACTGGAGAAAAAAATCCGGAATGTTTTTTTTTCTGTATTTTTGTCTGTCTGTTAACACGATTCCGGCTAAACCGATATTCCGATTGCGATGAAATTTTATGGAGGCCTTCGAAATCTCTGAACTTAGAACTGCCACGTTTTTTAGCGCAATCGGGAAATTTTTCTCATAAAAAACGCAATTTTACGATTTTTTTCAATTTTTAAAGAATTTCTTCGACTTATAACACCTACATGCTTTATCCGATTGTAATGATTTTTTCACAGAACCTTAATTTTATGAATTTATATATTCATGTGAAATTTGAGCGCAATCGATTAATTATTTTTTATGAAAATCACAATTTTACGATTTTTTCTTTTTTAAAATTACGATTAATAAAAAAAATAAAAAAAATAAAGTTAATTTTTTATTTAATTTAATTTAATTTAAAAAATTTCTTCGGCTTAGTGATATATTTTCACAGAACAACAGAAAATCCGCATAACACATGGCAGCTGAATGCACCAATTACGCTCATCCAACAACGCGGCGGGACTTAAGCGTTTTCCTAGTATTTAGGACTGAAATGAATCTGTTGAAGAGGGCTCTACACGAAAGTTAGCAGAGAGATCAATTAGATCGAAGATTTTAACGATTTAAAATATATTTGAAAAGAACGTGAATAAATTACAAATCTTTCTTAAACTTATTAATTACTTATTACTTTTTTTGTATTACTTATTAATTACTTTTATTCATTTTAAGAAAATCCCTTGCACTTGCACAGCGTATCTAACAGAAGTTCGTGAAGCAAACAAAACAAGAGTAATGGTTTTTATTATAGATGTATGATTAAATAAATAAATAAATAAATTGTATTTAGAGTCTATATTACTCAGTTATATAACTGATTTTCAGTGGGGGACAGTAAATCAAAGCGACTAAGCCTACCCTGTAGGCCCCGACGCAATCGACGAGTGAGCGATAACCAACCAAAGATCGATATTTTTAATAGGAAATATAGCAATCAGTGGTATGGACAGTGCGAACACCCGCGAATCTACGTCAGAATCAACAAGGCCGATTCAGAACAACTCTGAATTTATTATGTGCTTCGTTGCTAGGACGGCTCCAAAGTCACCGTTTACAAACTACTAAGACACGAACTGATGGACTTAAGTCCAAATCAGAAGTTAAAAACTTCTGGCTTTGACGGGAATCGAACCCTGAACCTTAAGCATTGGAAGCAGATACGCTAACAACAAGACCAACGAGCCACACAAGATCAATGAGCCACACTATCTAGGTACTTCAATACTTAAGTACTTTATTAACCATACGTACCCGATTACGCCTTTCTGGTTTTCGTTCGTCAACTTCCTCTCCACTCTTCGAATCGCCTTTATCTTCACCATCCCTGCTTTCTCCCTGAAATGTAAAACATAACATATAATCCGGCAGCTAAAATATTGCCCATGGGAACAAGGAGTAATGAGTAATATTTTAAAAACTCGCTTAGTGAATCTTTTGAAGAGGATTCTACACGAGATGTTAGATAAAGCAGAGATATCATTTAAGATAAGATAATTTATTGGGTTTTTGTTACATCTAGTACAATAACTAGTAAATCGCTAAAGTCCCGCCGCGTTGATGGATGAGCTTTTTTGTAAGTTATTTTGTTTGCGTAGGACCACTTTTCCTTTGCAAGTGCTTTTTGAATGCATTGTAGGTGATTGTTGTCAAGTTTCTATTGTTACTTATTTATTGTTATTATAAACCTTAAAAAAACTCATATTAAAGCCTTTATTTCTATGGATTCTGGCTAACTTTTTCAGCTTCTTCTTTCAAAAGGTACTACATCACCATAACTTTAATGTCCATGTGAAATCTGAACGTTGTAGCCCTACCCGTTTGGTCAGAATCGGACCAAATGTCACGAAAATATCGCACTAAAAATAAAAAAAAAATCGTAAAAGTACGATGAGAATATGAGAAATATTTCTTCGATTGTACCCAAAAACGTGGTAAGTCTAAGTTCAGAGGAAACGAAGGTCCCCTCCAATTTTCATCAAGATCGCTAATGCCGTTTGCCCGGAATCGTGCGAACAAACAGACAAAAAAACAAACACAAAAAAACCCAGAAAAACAAAAAAACAACCGAACAAAATTTTTTTGGGGGTCAGTGAAATTGAAGTCTTCACTTCGCTCGCTACGCTCGCTACGCTCATCCAATTAATATATTGTGTTACCCATGTTTTTGTCCAGAAGTAGTTTGGCCCTAGTCTAAACCTTATAATTTATTTTATATAATAATTACATGAAAATATATATTTAAGTGTTAAGTACATACTTAATTCTAAATAGTTCAGGTTTGTTCTTGTTTATTTACCTATGGAGATAGGTAAGAGGTAAGTAAACTTATAGTACATATAGTAATAAGAAAATGAATAGGAAATAATACTTAGTTTAAATATTTGATTATAACTTAATTTTATTCTAGATTGGTAGTGTTTTTAGTTTTACCGTGCTCATTTGTGTAGGTATTCATTTAAGCTAAAGTATTGCTCTTCAATTAGAAAATCTGTGAGTCTTTTTTTGAGTATATTTGTAGAGTTTGATGTATTTATTTTTTCTGGAAGCTTATTGTTAATTTGAATTTTTATGTATTTTGAGTTTAATTGTCCCTTTTTTGTTTTATAGTGATTCTGTTCTAGTTCGATGTTGTGTCGCGTCATGTGTTGATGTGTTTGGTTTCGTACTTGAATATTTTTCCTAATGTGAAGTGCTGCTTCGTATATGTATAAACTGTATAGGGAGAGTATTTTTAATTGGGTGAAGATGGGTTTGCATGGTGTTTTTGGATTTGCTTTTACTATCGTTCGTACTGCTCTCTTTTGGATTATGAAAATTTGTTGAGATAATGGTGAGGGACCCCATAGGGTTATTCCGTAACTGAGATGAGATTTGAAATATGAGTTGTAGACTAGTTTTGCTGTTTTTATGTTTGATATATTTCTTATTTGTCTAATTGCAAAGCATGCTGAGTTAAGTTTTTTTGTTAGATTTTCAATGTGTGGCTTCCATGATAGTGTGTTGTCCATTTTAATTCCTAGAAATTGTGCTGTTTTTGATTTCTGTATTTTTGTGTTACTGTGATTGTTAGTTTTTCTATTTGTTTGGTATTTTTCTCTTTTTTGGCTGTGGTAAAGTGGATAAAAGTAGTTTTTGTTTTATTTCGCATTAATTTATTTGCTTGAAGCCATTTTGTAGCTCTAATTGCTAATCTAATTGCCAGGATTTTTTCGAAATTTTTTTATGTCACTGGTAAGAGTGCTATGGGTCTATAGTTATTTAAGTCTCGTTTATTTCCTTTCTTCAGTATCGGGATAATTTTTGCTATTTTTAGTTTGTCGGGAAACGTTCCTTCTTCTATGCACAAGTTGAAAATTTGTGTGAGCAGTGTGGCTAGGTCTGTAATGCACTCTTGTATCAGGCTTATTGGTATGAGTTTTGCTTTTTAGAAGTCTTGTTGTTGTTATTATTTAATTTTCGTCTGTTAAATTTAAATAAATTGAGGTTTGTGGTGATGCAGTCTCGCTTAGGTATTCTTTGTAGGTAGTGTCAGTGTCGTTAGTTTGGGTTGTGCTGTTTTGAAGTCTGGTTGCAACTGTGGCAAAGAAATTGTTAAATGAGTTTGATATAACGTTTCCGTTTGTTTCTATTTTGTTGTCGATTTCAAGTTCTATGTTTGCCTTTTAAATCTTTTCTATTCTATTTGTGTTTTCATTAATTATGTTCTAAGTTGCTTTTGATTTATTTTTGCTATGTGTGATTCTTTGTTCATTGTCCAGTCGTTTTGCTGCTTCTATGGTTTGTTTATATATATGTTTGTATGTTTTGTGGTAGTTTTTTTATAAAGTCTGAGTGTGGGTAGTGGCATGTAAGATTGTATATAAATTTAAGATTTTTTGCGCTTATTATTATTTTTTAAAGTTAGATCGCTGACAAGATCACAATCATATATTAAAGGAATGTGAATATGTTTCCATATATTTACTTTTACCATTTTACGAAAATCAATTGCATAGTGTATCTAACAGAATTGTCTGCTATACGAGAGTAAAGGTTTTTATCATAGATGTAACTGTCCAACTCTGCGAAAATTTAAATGTTGTACCCAATCACTTGAAAATCGGTGCAAGCATACTGAGCTGTCTTCACATGTTTATGTAAACTGCTGACTGACTCTAAGCTACTTGATCTAGATTATAGAGTGTCTTCACTTCCATCAAGACCAACACGAAATGTAGCCTACAAAGTTTTCATCTTCCAAGAAGCAGAGTAGGCTAGACAATTATTTTACTTACTCGCCTATTGATCGGATCCAAATATTTACAATCAACTAGTTGTCATATATCTAGATCTTGACATAAACCATATAATTTAAGTTTACTTTTAGTCTTCGGTATTGTATAAACATTTCCCCTCCACAAAGATTTATTTATTTTGTTTTTATATGTGCTTTTGTGCACCAAACTATACCTATTTAGATTCTTGTTTTTGAAAATTTATTTTGTTATCTTGTATTTATATTTAAATCCAGTCCCTACATCATACTTGTGAAGTTTGCTCTGTTGTCGATTACTTATAAAAATAAAAAAATAATTCAGAAGTCGTAACACCTAACTTTTCTAAGGGTAGTCCAACATTGATATTGTGTCTACGCTCACAACTCACAACACTATGCCCATCCAATAAGTATAAAGGTTGACAATATACATACCCGATAACGATTTCTTCCATTTCCATTTCCATTTTCATCACCAGATGATTTCCTATCAATTTTTCCTCTCTTTCCTTTCTTTCCTTTCCCCCTTCCGCCATCTACTTCTCTACCATCCTGTAAACCAAAAGACAGTTGCCACTTCACTGACGTATTGTTTATGTGGTATATGTAATGTACAAGAGTAGTCCCCTACTCAATGACCCTATCGCATCCATCCCGATGGCCTCGCCCGCCTCCGCTATATATATGAATCTGAATTGTAATGTTAGGCCCTAAATTAATTAAATACGACTTTAAGTAGGTATGTAAGTGTTTTCCTAATGCGCCAAGGCTAACTTTAAAAGTACAACATACACAAGTGACACTTGCCATTTTGACTTGAGCCACTGTGCAGTATGATTGTGTGAACCACTGCCTCCTAGGATGCTACCCGTGACTCCTCGAGGAGCCACGAGTAGCATCTAGGATGCAGTGGTGTTAACGTTTAACGGTAAATAGGGCGAACTCTACATTATTTTGTAGTTGTACTGATAATGATAACACTTTTGGTTTATTGAGCTGTATTTTCCTTTGATTTACAAATTTTCGTTATCAATTTATATGGACATATAACAACGAAAAACACGCCTATGAGGACACTGTTCTTCGTCCCATAACTCGAAAATTTTACCAAAGAAAAGTTGTAAATAGTGATGTTTATAAAACCTTGTAATACAAATTATTATAAACGTAAAATGTATTTTCGGCTAAGGGCAGTTTCATATTGTTTTTGAAAAAAATGGTACATAAAAGTTGAACTTCTCGGAGCAAAAATACTTTTAAATTTCCAAACTTAAAGAACGAATTTAAATACAACTATATCTTTGGTTGCAATAAAAATCTTGATTGTCTATGCCCTAGGTTTACAATTGTTCCGAGAAACTATTGTCCTGGGTAGGAGACGAGTAGTCAAATTGACTTCGAAGCTTCGCTCGCTGCGCTCACTTCGTTCCTTAAAAAATGAAAGGTCGACCAATTTTTCGTGAAAGTGGAAGTGAAAATGTAACCAAACAAATTGTACCGGTCTTTCCCCGTCATTCTCCGGAATAAGAGGTGCATCGTCAGTTGCAATCGGACTTGGTCTTTCACTCTCCTTTTCATTAGCATCAATATTTGCACCTGCTTCGTTGACCGGTTCCTGAAATGCGAAACACGCATCGTAATTACTCATTTACTGATAGTTTACACTCATTTTCACTCCGCGTTTGAAAACGCTACTATAAATTAAAATCTGCAATAATGTTCAAAATTTGCATATGGTTATTTTACTACAGCTAGCTGACGGATATAAGCTATTTTATTCTTTTGAAACTTGAGTTGCTTTTCCAAGTAGCAGATTTAAGGCCTCGAGGTCAGCTTTCCTTGATTGTACAAATAAATGTGAGAAATCTAAGTTTGCAGAATCCAAAAGTTTTCTTAAAATATCATAAAACTTGGAGAAGAGACCTTGTTTCTATAACAATGTCTACGTATGCAACATCCATCCAATAAATGCAACTATTTTGAATGTATTCTGTAATTATTCCAGCAGAGAGCAGGCATTTTAAATGAAAAAAATCACTAACTCAAAATTACGTATCCGGTCGAAAGTAAGTGGTTTTAAAAGTTCATTGCAAATACTTGCAGGATATAATTATAGTCATTTGTCCAATACATAGCGTTTCAGGTTGTCAAATTGAAGTTTTAGCTACTCCAACAAAACAATGAAAATATTACTAAAATGTGCCATTAACGTCGATACTAATTAGAGCTAGAACATTTTAAAGACTGCAGATGTACATACCGCTTCGCTTGGAGGGCTGCTATCTGGTGCCTATAACAAACAAATTGTTTGAAAGGTAAATTAATTTGAGTCATGTAGTTCTCGAAACGAAGGCTCTGTAATAAGTGGCAAGAAATAGGAGTTTTATAGAGCCTCCAACTCGAACAGGATCCTCACCTTGTATATTGGCTCCGTGCAGAACATACAATTTTTACAATATCCATGATGTTTTAATTTCAATAACTCCTCAAAGCGGGCTTATGCTTCAAAACATTATATAAATATCCATGATGATGCTAATGGACGATGTTTTATTTAACTTTTATTCATTATTCCAATTTGAATCAGGCTTTTAAGTGTGAAAGCTTTTAGTAAATGTTCTTCGTAAATAACGTTGCATATTAAAACTTGAATCCATTTCCGACAGAGGTCGTGCAATACGCGAGAGACTCTGATTCCGACATCGGCAAACCTGAATGAATGTAACATTTTTTATTTTTTTTATTTAGTGAAACACGGTAATTCTTTCAATCTTTGTACTAAAACATAAGATTTGAAGATATTAAATAACCATGTATCACGGTGGTTTAATGCGATGTTTTTCAAGTAATTCCAGTGCCTTCATATTGCATTTGCACTACTCGCACATAAGGTATTAGTGTCTTGAAGAAGTACCTATCAGAAATTGGGTGTGATGTATGAGATTTTATTGATTAAGATTGTAAGCTAAGCTCGAGAAAACCAGGCTTTGACGCAGAACGCAGAGGTCAAGTCAGGATCACTTGGAAGCTAAGCCTAACGGGTTGTGGTTTGCACGAAAATGTTAAGTAAGAATGTGTAATAGTATGTTTTAAGGCACATTTCCAAATACTGCTCACTTTTCTTATAAACTGACCGTAAATATGACACCAAACAGTTAATTTGTAGTAATTTCCCAATTTTGTGTAAGAGACAATTATTTGAAATTTCAAAATCGGCTTTGATAGAGACACGCGCTCATCCTTTGTGAACAGCCTCCCAAAAATGCAGATTTTTTTTGATGAAAATTAAAGGTCAAAAAGCGGTACGTTCTGTATGTAAAATTAGCTGGATTTGACAATCGAGCGTTTTTTAAATGGGCATTTAACATTGTAAAAAAAGTTGGCCCGAGCTTGGCAAACAGTCTTAAGCGCTATAGAATTCAATCTAGGATTGTAGTCTAATTTCAGGGAAGTTTAAAAAAGAGGTATTTAATTAAATCTTAGAATTGGTCTCAATTAAAATAAATTGTATGTTTTAATAATAATTGTCTTTCCCCAAATCAATCAATGAATCATGGCCTACAGATTTTGAATGTAGTCTGCAAATTTTGTCAGGAAGAGGGAGTATAGCCATTCGTCACGTTGGCAGGTCTTAATTTAGTGGTTTCGAAAGTTTCCCTGCAAATACTATCAAGGTCGAATTAGATATTTGTGAAATACAGAGCGTATACGAACATACAAAACAGCTTATCAGAGCTAGTTTTCGCTTATCCATAGAAAAGAAAGATTCTGTGTCATTATGTGTTTTCTAAATGTTAGTATTAATTGTCGAACAGATGTTATAAGACATGCAGGTGTACATACCCATAAACTTGGTGGTGGGGCACCATCTTCTTGTGTCTACAACAATAAAATAGTTGAAAGGTAAATTAATTAAGTTAGCTCAAGGAACGAAGTCAGAGTAAAAAGTAACAGGAAATACAAATTAAGAGCCTCTAAATCCAAAAATCGAACATTTAGATATTGGCTCTGTGACGAACATACATCCTATTAATAACAATGTTATAGGACGTGTTTTACTTTAACACAATAATTCTATTCTTGAGTCAAGCTTGCATTGCAATTGTTCTTCAATTATAACGTTCTAAAAGTGTTCAGTCATTTTGTTGTTTAATGGGAGGGATAAGACCCTTACCAGTGTTAAAAAGACTCCGTAAATAAATAAATTTAAATTATAAAAATAAATATTCAAACACAAATTTGAGTGTGAAAAAGAATAATTTGACAACTTTGGATACAAAATATAATGCGATTAATGCCAACCTGGTTTTGTCCTACTTTATAAAATATACACAGTTGAAATATAAAAAAAATGCTATATAATAACGTAAGAAGATGCTAAGAAAACTTATTTAGAAAAAAAATGTTTTTTAAATTTTAAATTTTAAATTAAAACATTTTGTATTTCACTCCGAGTTATAGTACGGTGCCTACTCTTGCTGAAAGAACTCACCACTGCAGGATCTGCAAGCAACAGTGCCGCCCCTAGGGCAGCTAGCAGCAGGAACCACACCTTCATCTCACAGTCTTGCAAGTGGTTGAGGGTACAGTGTGTGTCCCTTAAATAGCAATTCTGAATAACAAGCAATGCGCAAACTCGGGAGAAATACGCTAAGCTACGTGACCGATAACGGTGGCACATTCTTACAGTTTCGACATTTTGGAAAAACGATAATAAATACTTCTTTCCGAGCAATTTCTTTAAAAAAAAATACAAGAACAACTCATGAATAACTGAATCAATTAATTCACATTAGTTGAATCTTGATCAATTTATAATGGAACATAATAGCATAGATAAAACAATAGTAATCGATAATCAGGTAACCCAAGAAGAAATGTAATCTCGCCATAATGTAACACCAATGTCATATTTTAATTTCTGGATTAATTTCCATTTCTTTCTGGATGGATGTTCTTCTTAAATGGGATGGGAAATATGCAATGTTGTCGAATAAGTAAATATGTTAGATGTTTCAAATGCTGTGGTTATGGCCACATGGGTAATTAGTGCAGAAATGGCTTAAATTGTGGATACTGTGGGGAATGTCATTTGTATGCCGAATGTACGTCTGAGTACAGCGAGTGTGTAAATTGTGTCAAGGCAATAGAAAATATAATTTAAATATTGAAACAGGACATGATGTTTATAGTAAAACTGCTATTGTTATAGAAGAATAGAAGAAGAACAAAAAAATAAAATGTATAGCAGAGATCATACGAGTATCCGCACACATAAGTAGCAATTACCATTAAAGAATGGAACCCATTCTAGTGTAATAATGTACCTGAATGCACAAAGTTTGGTGAAAAACTTCGTTGAGATAGAAGATGTAGTGAAACGTACCCAACCATTAGCTCTAGGAATATCTGAAACGCATGTAACTGAAGATATTTTTAAATGTAGAAATAGACATAGAAGGATATGACCTGATCAGATGTAACTCTATGAGTAGGAAGACCGGGGGAGTAGTTGTGTATATAAAAAAGGATGTAAATATGTTATAAATTTTATCTTGAGTAGGGAGCCCAACTACTGGATGATTGGGGTTACTATAGTAAAAACGGAGGTTAAGATTAAATTAAATATGATATACCACTCTCCAAATGGTAATCACATTGAGTTCTTAGATGCTGTAGATAACCTTTTTGAAAATGATGCCGAGCTTAGTAGGACATGTATCACCGTTGGGGACTTTAATTTGAATTGGTTGGCAAACAACTCTTTAGTTAAAAGACTGAAGTCTCTCACTAAGATGTATGGACTCCATCAGATGGTGAACAAACCAACAAGGATTACGAATACATCCAGTACAATGATTGACTTGGTAATTACAAACAAAAAATGTGATGTTGAAGTAGATATTTCAGATATGAGTAGCATATCTGATCATGAAATGTTAAATATATATATTAGGAATTTGTACAAATGTAATGTAGCTGGAAATAGAGTAAAAAGTACAGAGATAAAAAAAGTCGAAGACTGGTCAATGTATGACGCACACCAACTGCAATTTGAGTTGCAGTGTTGTGATTGGAATGCGAAGTCGACCGATATAAATAGTATGGTTAATGTTTTACAGGATAATCTGTTAAAATGTAAAATGAAAATGGTAAGCATAAAAGAAGTTAGCCAAGTCAGTTTCACCCAACCTCGAAACTGCAGGCTTACTCATCTCTTTACGTGACACTTATTCCTGCTAAACTGCAAGCTTGCAAGTCATTATTTTTCAATTAAAACTTTCTTTGTGTAATAAAAATGATGTTACAATTTGGGATTGTTGTTAAAAATTTTCCAACAAAATCAATTTTTCTGACTATCTGGGGGAAAACGGTAGGAAACGCGTTTTTTCCCATTTTTGCGTGTTTGTTTCAAGCATCAAAATCCCTAGTTACATGTGCGCTACCTCCGTGTCATATCGCTAGTCCGATAACATATATTTGACTGTTTGCCTTAATATGCAAAATAAGAATTCTATGTTTCTCTATTTAGGAACAAAAACGGCAAACAACAACAAATTCCGAGCACAGGTTAAGAGATGGATATGCTCTATCACTTTAGGGAAATCGTTATTCGTACGTTAAAAACACGTTTTATTTCTTATGCACGAACTAGCTGATTTGCTCCAAGAATGCGGATTTTAAATATTGCCTAAGAAGCAGTTATCAGTTATGTTGATAACATATTTCAAATGTGGACCAGTGCAGCTCTGTTGTATTTCAGATAAATGTTGCAACCATTGCGTCATTGTAAACAACAGGCATTCATGATAATATGAACATAAGGTTGCCTCCGTATAGTGTTTGGACTCTATACACAATAGGCCATAATGTCAACTGAATACTATTTGTGATAAATTCTTTACAATGCATAGCTCATCCCAAATCATCAAAACTTTTTTATTACGCAACATGGAATAATATCACATATTAAAAATACATTGATTGGTAAATTGTTTATAGACCCACAGTCGTTCCGAAACGTTGAACTCACACACAAATAAGTGTACATCCGTGACGAATCGCATATTTCTCGATTAATTCGGAATGTGACAGTATTAAATGTTTCATAATATATTATAATGTTTTAAGTTTCGGGTTATTTTTCGTCTGTGTTGCAACCGATAATATTTAATACAATCCAGAAATTACAAAATCCAACTCGATTTGGGATGGAACCAAGGTCTCCCGCATGCCAAAACAGCTCAACAACAATTCAGAGAATAAACTGATTGACAAAGCAGGACGATAAATAAAAGTACGATTGGTTGTTTCACGCAAAATTATAAACAAAACATTGACAAATTTTCAAAATTAATTAATATAATAATAATATACTATCAATATAATCTTATTAGGGCTATATTCCGGAGCACTTTTACCGATATTTTGAAAGTAAAAGGAAAATAGCTGCAAGTTGGTTGAATGAAAAAGGAAGTTGAATAAAAAAGAAGGGAACAACTTTTGGCCATTATATGCAAATTTTGGGCCTATAGAAAAAGTAAAGTTCTAGGTGCAACACTTAATTTTGATTTACAATTAGTTTAAACACACCTTTGCCTCCGCTACGAGTATGTGGGAAAATAATTTTCTTACACTAGGAAAACGCTTAAGTCCCGCCGCGTTGTTGGATGAGCGTAATTGGTGCATTGAGCTGCCATGTGTTATGCGGATATTCTGTTGGTCTCTGAAAAAATAATTACAAAGTTGAAGATTTTTTTTAAATTAAATTAAATAAAATAAAAAATAACTTAAATTTTAATTTTTTTAATTAATCGCAATTTTAAAAAAGGAAAAAATCGTAATATTGAAATTTTCATAAGAAATAATTATTCGATTGCGCACAAATTTTACACGAATATATTTATTCATAAAATTAAGGTTCTGTGAAAAAATCATAACAATCGGATAAAGCATGTAGGTGTTATAAGTCGAAGAATGTTTTTAAAAAAAATCGTAAAATTGTGATTTTCATGAGAAATAATTTTTCGATTGTGCTCAAATTTCACACGAATATATCAATTCATAAAATTAACGTTCTGTAAGAAAATCATTACAATCGGACAAAGCATGTAAATGTTATAAGTCGAAGAAATTTAAAAAATCGAAATAAATCGTAAAACTGCAATTTTCATGAGAAATAATTTTTAGATTACAGTCAAATTTCATAAGAATATATAAATTCATAAAATAAATGTTCTGTGAAAAAATAATTTCAATCGAATAAAGCATGTAGGTGTTATAAGTCGAAGAGATGTTTTAAAAATCGAAAAAAGTCGTAAAATTGCGATTTTTCTGAGAAATAATTTTTCGATTACGCTCAAAAACGTGGCAGTTCTAAGTTCAGAGATTTCGAAGGCTCCAGAAAATTTCATCGCAGTTGGAGTATCGGTTTAGCCGGAATCGTGTTAACAAACAGCCAAAAATTCAGGAAAAAAACATTCCGGATATTTTTCTCCAGTGTAGTGAAATGGAATCTTCGCTGCGCTCGCTACGCTCATCCAAAAACAGAAATAACGTTACGAAACACAAAATTAATAAAAACCTCTTATTGTGAAGGGGAAGGCCTACTGAAAGATTAGACAATCCTACCTGAAACTAATATGAGAAATGATAAAATTATCGCATTATTAATAGTATATATTTGATAATTTGTGGATTTAAATTTTATTAGTGTTTGTTAATTCCCACAATTTGTTGTGTAGAGCAGCACTGCCATAAAAATCAAGTTTTCTTGTGTTCAGGGAATTATATAAGCAATGAGAATTGGAACGAAATATTCTCATCTTCCGGGGCTTATAGAAGCAATGAGAATTGAAACGGAATCCAGTGTCATGCCCGGGCAACCAATTATACCCAACGACTGGAGTTTGTGGGGTGACGGGGGCGCTAGGGGAGGGGGGGGGGGGCAGAGAGGCGGTCAATAACTCATCGATCAATTTACGTCAAACATTGTAATCAATGACTGCGATCGTCAATCGGCTCTAAAATAAATTGCTTTTTAAATATTTTCTAAACAAACGTCCCCAATCGATCATGTATAGACCACATGGATATATACACGATTTCATCAGTACCTTATCTGGAGCTTGCAATTATTCTCATAACAAGCCCAAGCTAATCACCACATCTTAATGCAGCAGCTGTCATCTCTATTACATGGTTAAATGTCTTGGCCTCAGAATAACATGGAGAGAGTCCAGTCCATGAATGGAGGGAGAGTAAAAAAATGTCAGGTGTGTGTTACAGCTTTTAAAGTTAAAGGGGCTATTACCCCCAAAAATTATTTTTTACCACATAATCTACAGCATAATATCACACTAAAATGACGGCTTAAAAAATTATATCTTGTAACTGTGATTTTACACGAATTTTTCAGTTGTTATTTATCCAGAAATTTGCGAAAATTGTTCTTTTTGTGAAATTTCTTATATCGGTTTTAACCTGCTTGTTTTTGGTTCCACATAGATAACTAAGAGCAAAGGTCCAATCTAAAATGACCCTTTATAACATCATGTCTTGAAACTGTGTACAAATTTACACTAAATATGCAAAAAAAAGCATCCCAAAATCTTACCCTTCTTGGTAATCAGCATATTTTGACCGAACCTCTTACCCAAATTACAAAACAAAATAACTTATAGATGATTTACAGAAAAAGCTTTAGATTACGTCAATAACGGTCAATAATGTTTTGGATTAAAATCCTCCAAGGTCACTGGGCATAAAGGTCGCCCTCATGTTATTTCTTATGGGAGATTTTTGCCGATGGGACCTTGCTCTAAAAATACCAAGTTTGACATTTTTATTTCGGGTCATGGTGGACCCAATAATTATTTTTCTGTTAATTTCTTAATTCATAACCAATTAGCCTGAATGAAATATATTTTTTGAGTTTAGCGGGTGACTACCCCTTAAGATATTTTGTTCGGGTAATTTATGACACACATTCGTCCGTATAAACAATGTATTTCCGTATTTTTTTAAGTTAACATGTTTTTTAAAACATTCTACTTTCTGTATGGTTTTCATAGTTTTGTTAGTAGTGTATTTTTGAGCGAGCGAAGCGAGCGTCTCCACTTGACTCTTATGGCTCGAATGTCTGTTTTTTTTTTTTTTTTTCTGTTACTGCTTCGATACAGGTCGCACCGTTTCTCTGATCGACCTGAAATTTTGCACACATGTACATACCACCTAGGCGGGGTGCTGTATAGTTTGTGGCAAAATCGTTCAAAAAGTTAAAAAGTTACATTAAAGTTAATTGAAAGTTTTTTTTTCAAACTTAACGGAGACAAAATCTGAGGTGGCCAAATCATTTAGAATGTCCGTCCGATCACGATATGTTATTTTTATTTGATCCGATAAGTAGTGTAGTCGGAAATTACATTATAACAAAGTCCCGTTACCATGGCAACGGCGCACGTGGTTTCAGGTCACTATGCACTGCCACCTAGAAGTAATCAAAACACTATCGAGGAAGCAGTGTATTATTTGTAACCAAAGAGTTTAACAAGGAAATGATGTCAAGGTCTTCTAGATGGCGGTGGATTTTATCCATTCTCTCCTATTTTTCAAATTTTCAGCTAAATCGGTCAAGACCTTAAAGACTTATTGGTATGTAACGTTATGGGAATGTCTTACTCGGGTCGTGTTGCACGTACCGGTGCTCGCTCAACAACGCGTCCAACTGAGCGTTTTCCTAGTAATTGACAACATGTGCTATGTGCCTTGCCATTGGTTTTGATATAGCTGAGCTATTTTACTTACAATTTCGTAATTTGGAAGATCATTTCAATCTTATCTAGGTGCCCGTCAGGGTGCCGCAGCCAAGCCGCGGTGCGCTACACACTCAGGCACCTTATACAGCAAGTAGAGTTGGGGTGATTTCGAGGTGTCACCCAGCCGTCATGAAACGTGATGAGAACTTAAAAACTATCAAAATCAAGGGGATTTGGGTACCTGACAACACATGCCAAATTTGGTTTACTTGAAACATGCTCAAAATCACTTTAAGGATGTTAGTTAATTACTACTACTACTGACTTCTACTACTGTCTAATTCGTCAGTTTCAATTGCCCAGCGATTCTGACCAAACGGGTGGGGCTACAACGTTTATCTTTTACATAGACATTAAGGTAATAGTGATGAAGTTCCTTTTGAAAGATAAAGTTAAAAAAGTTTGCTGGAAGGCTTCCAAATAAAGGTTTTAAAATAAGCCTTATACAAGCATACAATCAACAAGTAACTATAGTTACTTGACAATGATTGCCTACATTGTTTACAAAAAGCAAGTCTTTGGACCACTAGATTTTTCATTCTATTGTTAATTGGTAATACCATAGCAATTAAAACGACTTTGATAAAATTATTATATTTCAACAAATAATTTTGCAATGGAACTTGAAAAAGTAATGAGATCCCTCACATAACAAAAACTTGTAAAAATACAGCCAAACATTACACACTCAAAAGAAATGAGATCTAAAACAAGGGCCAAGCTCATCTATCCTTCCACATTTGCGCATTCTCAATTCATAAACGTACGTGTCCCGTAACAACATCCTTGAAAAGCTTGGCAAAATAGAATTTGCATGACCATTACGTTTAAATTAATTAGAAAAAAAGAATTTGAATGAACTATAACGTTTAAATTAATAGTTGCAAATTCTATTTTGACAAGCTTTTCAAGGATGTTGTTACGGAACACTGTACGTTTATGAATTAAGAATGCGCAAATGTGAAAGGATCTTTTTGTTAGATCTAATTTCTTTTGGGTGTGTAAGGTTTGGCTGAATTTTTACAAGTTTTTTTATGTGTGGGATAATACCAACTAAATCTATTGTAAATATTTTCTTTGTCTGTTTCTTGGTTTCACAAATTAAATTAGCAATTAACGAAAGTATTGTTATCGGGGAACAAAAAAAATCACTATATTTTGATCAAATGAGTTGCTTGGTTGAAAATAAAAAGGTAACAAAGTTTTTAGATTGGGTGTCACGCAGGCTCCTTGAGTCTTGACGACATCTGTCACCGCCTTCTCGATCGCAGCCCACCCAGAACCGTCAAGTCTTGTAGCTCGATTGTAAGTGAATCGAAATGACTGAACACTGCAGCCTAGCCATCCATCAACCTGACGTCCAGCGATCTGTGAGATAGACATTCGCCTGGCCATAAGTAAAGACACATGTGTGAGTCATAAAGGATCTGACAATGTGCGGGCTTCGTCACATAATCTAATTTATGAATGTATGTAAGTGATTTTTTTTTTTAAAATATATTTTCATATTAGAACCACAAAGTTCGTCACGAAACCAATCATTTCACTCGGTCTATATATTTTGTATAAAATTGACGTTTTCGCAGAACTGGTTAAAACGTTGGTGGTAAAATACCATTATAACAGAACACAACAAAATACACAACAAACCTCGCGTCTAAAGAAAGCAGATCGAGCTACCGAAAATTTACGCACTTTTTGCTAAGTGTTTTATTTCTGACCGTGGTTATTGTTCGTGTGTTTGTGTTTTTTTTAGATCATCCCGGTCTAAGAGTCTTGGTTTTTAATTAAAATATATATAATAATAAAATAATGTTATTTATTTTAGCTTCATTGCCACTATTGTATTTTGGGTTTAGAGTATATTATGTTAAGCGAATGTTCGAGTGCTTTTTTATGTGTTGTTGATTTAATCCCAGCATTCGCCCTTACGAATGAAGAAAACCTCGGAAAAACTTACATTCAGAATTACCGCTGATGGGATTCAACTCATGACCTCCCGAATCAGGAGCCGCCACTGTTGCATGCATGATAGAGAGGCCATATTTCATGTCGCTCCCTATAGGATGCATCGTCCGGCAGACTATTTTATTCAAGTTACACCAATGTTAGATGAATGTTATAATCAGTGTGTTGAAAATAAGTTGTGGAAAAAATAAAAACATTCAACATGAAAAAGTAGCCCCGGTAAATCTCAAAGCAGATCCCCAATTACAGAACCCAATCCTACGTGTTATGCACTTAACAATATGTACAATTAATATCCGTGGCTAATGCTGCACCGAGTAGGCCACAACACACCAGCAAGGAACAAGACTTCTGAATTAATGATGTTAAGGTTCGCGGTCGCAAGATATTCAACAGACATGACTGAGCAGAAACTGTAGATCATACGAATGCGCCTGTGAGTTGAACTCACCGAATCTACCTTTAGGAATTGGGATGCATGCAACATTATATTATGATTGGTGGATGTGGCTCAAGCGTAAGGCGCGAGACTCTGCCTTGGAAGGTCACGGGTTCGAATCCCGGCTCCGGAAATCCTGACTGGAAGTTTTTCTTAGGTTTTCATCAATTGTAAATTCGAACGCAAGAGAACAGCCGGAACAGCCCTAGGCATTTCCTTCACAACTGTCAAAACTCCAAGATGCCTGAAGAGGGCAAAGCATTTGCAACCGGGGCATGTCTCCACAAGTCATCTATGAAAAGTGGTGAAAGGTTGGTATTTGAACCTAATATACATTTCATACAAGAACAAAAATTTAAAGGTAACAATATTAATCAATACTCTATAATCATTTCCAACAATGTCAGGTTGAAAGGTGTTCTTCACACTTTTTGCTGAGGTTTTCCTGGCTCATCATAGCATAGCTCGGCTCGTGCTCTTAGGTCTCACGCTTTCCGATTTATTAGAGTGGTCACCTCATGTAGACAATGTAGCATCTAGAATCAAGAGTGGTTGTTTTGTTCTGAGAAGATTAAAGAAGATTGTTGGCCCTCTCTCCCTTAAGCTTTCTTACCATGCCCTGATTCATTCCCATATTTCGTACGGTATTTTGTTCTGGGGAGCCTCGCCCCAGGCGAAACGAATTTTCATTCTACAAAAGCGAGCGGTTCGTATCATTGCTGGGGCCTCTAGACCAGCGGTTCTCAACCACTGTGTCGCGACACACTGGTGAGTCTCGCGATCAGTGTTGAGGTGTGTCGCAAATATTTGGTTTATTTATTGATATATTGAATTTTTATTTACTACAATTCAGAAATTAAAAAAGTCCGCCCCAACCGGGAATCGAACCACGGATCTCCCACATTCCAGGTGGACGTCTTAACCACTAGACCATCAGGACGGGTACATTTTAATCTTTGAATTGTAGTTGCATTATACATTATATTGGGGCGGACTTTTTTAATTTCTGAATTGTAGTAATAAAAACAATTACACCCACGGGAGTGTTTCCCGATCAACCAAATCGAGAGATATATTGAAGTCTATTATGTACGCCACTAACATGACCGCGATATACCGCCAAAGTTCTAGTGGTGAATAGAAAGTGAGACCCGAAATTTCGAGTCGAGTGGTAGGCCTACTCGAAATCAAGTATTTAAAAAACATGATTTTGGTGGCGGTGCCGGGTAGCCTACAACAAATTCGTCCCAATTCTTAGATATGGTGGAGGTGCCGGGTCGCGCGGGTGTGTGCAAACGTAAATATCGCTACCTACGCATTTTTGGTGCTACCTTACCAATCTTGCTTTTCGAACAAACTAATGTTGTGGACATCAGCTATAAAAAAAGACGATATGTCAATTTTTCCAGCTGCAATGAATGCATCAAGTATAAACTGGATATAAAATCTAAAGATCAGTTCAAGAAAGATATAATTCAACACTTGATCTGTCTTCAGGTGGGTTTGGAAATACTTTCCTTCCATTTAAAAGAAGGAATAGAATGGGTTTTTTCTCCATTTTCATTTCCTTGTGAGCACATAAACGTGTCATACCCAAAGTATATCCAGAAAAAGAATAGTTGATTGAATTTACTAAAGATACAGCTCTAAAATCAATATTTCAAGACATCTCTCTTAATCATTTTGGATCTCTTCAAGATGAGTACCCTGCAATGATTGGTAACTTCCTTTCTCCACTTCATACCTGTGTTAGGCAGCTTTCTCAACTTTAAAAACTATCAAGTCACAGAACAGATCGAGACTCCTTGATGTTGATAGTGAGATGCGCTTCAGTTTGTCGTCCTTAAATATTATTTCGATGAAATGTGGGTACACCCACGTAGGTGTGTCACGTACGGGAACGTACTAAGTCATGTGTGTCACAGCGTAAGAAAGGTTGAGAACCGCTGCTCTAGACTGAGGTCGTGCAGAAGTTTATTTACTCTTGCTTGCTCCCTTATTCATCAAAGCAGCCATATTCGTCAACAATAATCCATCTCTCTTCCCCCAAAGAACTCTTCCATTCACTCCTACCAGAGTCGATAAAGGAGTTTCCCCGTGAAACTTCTTTATCGACTCTGCTCCTACTCAACTCGTTCATCAACCAAAATCCATGTTCCTTCTCACAATACGTCCCTATATTCCAAAAGTCCTCATATCTTTGCCTTACTATTTATAACAAAATTCCAACTTTATAAAAATGTTATCTTCACCAACATCTTTCAAAACCAAGCTCAAAGAATTCTTATTATCAAAATCTTATTACTCCATTAATGAATTCTTTGATGACTTATTATAATATTGTTTTTCTTAACTTCAGATTTAGTATATTATTCTATTATTGAAATGATTTCCATTAATTTCATATTTCATCATTATGTTTGTATATCATCATTTGTATCACTAATTTTATGTATCATATTCATTGCCTATATTTGTACTATGTATAAATCAAAAAAGGTGTATTAAATAAAAAAATAAAAATTAATCCCCCCCCCCTTAATTTTTCCCATCCTTTTCCTATCCTATGAGGTATGAACTGTTATTTATAAATCTACTTACACATTATATTGGCATTCTTCCCATTGTAAGTAAAGTAGTATCATAATTAAGGTTGTATTTAATATTTATTGTAGTATAGTGACAATTTAGATATCACCATCATATTTCACAGTTGATTATAATTGTGCAATTTATTTCTTTATTTTTATAATTGACCATATTTTGTGGTTATCTTCCTAAATCCCAATAAAATATTGTAACTGCTTGTAAAAACAACAATATAAATTTGTGTCTGTACTAATTAGAATAAACTACATATGCGCAAACATCAAGTAACAAGATCTGTCTTGAAATGTGCCAGGAATAAGAACGCCTTGTGTAGTTTTGGTGCCGAAGACTTATTCCCTTGACCAACAAGGCGAAGTTGTGAGACAGATCGAAGTCAATCACGAATTAACTTTCACTATAATAAAATGTTTGTTTCACTTAAACGTTTTTGAATTGATGTTCGTTTGGTAAGGTAAGAGGCCAACCCTACAAATAAGAGACCAGGGTTTGAGCCCCGGTTTGGGATGGACTATATTATGTAAGGCGCCCACCTGGCATGTGGGAGACCCGGGTTTAAATCCCAAACGGGTGGATTTGGCAATTTTTGGATTTTATCAAAAAGGGAATAAGTAACTTCTGGATTTGACATTATTCTATAAGATTTCCATTTTCCAATGAACCTTAATTTAGATTCTAGTAAAATTCAGTGCTCCGGGTAGACGGGGAAACCGTGTTGCCAAAATAAAATGAGAATACAATGATTCAACACAATATGCACAAACATGGTTAACGAGTATTTTTCTATGCAATGCTGCTGTTGTCAGCATGCACGAGGAGGTGGAGTGTTTCTAAAATGTGAGTCTAAATCATAGCTTGGTATTTATATTTTAAAAAATACATAAAAAGTTCGTATTAATAGTCTACCCACTCGATCACAAAAAAAATCATTCATTGTGGCAAACCTGCTCAGGTTTGAATGCATGCCCCTTTTCATGTGTCTGACTAGGTTTATTAGAATCTTGTCAATTATTGGTTAAGGGATGTCCGAGGGCTGGTTAAGAGGACTCAATCCCCGGGGATCTCCCGAATCAGAGTCGCGCTTGTAAACCGAGTCAGCACTGTCGGTTTCTCAGTCACATTATGCTAAGTAGAAAGGTTGGCAGAAAAGGGCAGTTTGTCCCAGGATCAAGGTGTTTGCCAGGCTCTACACAATATATGTGAGAGTAAACAAACACTTATAAAGCCCTTAACAAATTAACAAAATATTATCAATTAATAACAGCAAAATAAAATTTAATTTGGCATTCATTACAGAGTACGGTTGAAAGAACTTTTGAATTCAGACATAGAAGGACGAATTTCCTCGTATAAACTGCAGTTCCACATTCTGGCAGCTCGGCAATAGAATCCACTTATGTAGGCACTGGTTCGAGCAAATGGTGGCGTGGTAGACTGGGCTTTTCTTTTTTTCTTTTTTTGAAACGAAACGTCAACTTGCCCAGGCAATGAGTGTTTCTAGTGTGGTAAAACGACATTTACCACGACGCGTAGAAGCACTAGGCTCTTTGTAACCCACAATATGTCTTGTGGCACGATTTTATTTCTTTATTTGTATATGTTGTACGTAGTTGTTGGATGCCACGCTGGTGAGCCACAAGTGAAAATTGGCCTAACCAGCGCTAAGTTTACGGGGCCTTTTAGTAATAGGTCGAATAACGATTGGCAGAGACACGGGGTGTCTCCGAGTGATGGGGATCACGACGAAGAGGATCGCCAGAGCTCGCCTCTAATCTAGGAAAGAAAAGTACTATCCTACTTCGTTTATCAGATGTTTGCGATATGGTATTTGCCTTATTTCTCGCATTGAACGATAGCAGAGGAATAATCTGGGCAAAGTTCTACCGAGGCCCAGATGGGGTCACCTAAAGATTCACACAGGTAATTTCACTCGAGGATCGGCATCATGTTTCTGACCTGCTTTTTTATATAAGATTTTAAATAATATGTTTGACGTCCTATTTCTTGATTATATTCAGTTCCGTGTACCCTCGAGAACTATACGAAAACAGGACATGTTCAGTGTGCCCAAGTGTCGGGTTCTTGTTTAAACAGAATACAAAGCTGTTTTAATGTATATAACATCATCGATCATTCTTGTCGTTGATCACTTTAAAACTGTGGTTATTTGTTACCTGGTGACTGCACTTTGCTGTCCTATGTTTTGTTATGTTTTGTCACTTGATTGAAATTAAATGTTGCCTTTATATGTGGATTCTTTATATATTTATCTTTTACATGCACACTTGTGTGGCTTGCTGTTTGCTGATAAATAATAATTGTTGCATTGATTGTAACATGACGTGTATCTACGGTGCTACCTCAAGAAAGTGTTGATTTTTTACAATGATGATTTACTGTAATTTACATGCAACGACTTGTGCGATCTTAGCCTGTTTGTCGGATAAATAAATATTGAAGATATTTGAGATGCTGTTACATTGTGATGAAGTGTCAATGTGACTACCATGATTGGATGTAAGGAGTCTACCTCAAATGGAACAGACGTCCACGATGTGTTTTTTTTTAGCATATTCGCCATTTTGATGTAAAACCATGTAGCAGGATAAACTTTGCTACCGACTGTGGTAGCCCTAGTGTACTGGTACCAAGTAACATCAAAAGCTGCATTGAAGTGTAACTTGTAGACGCGATCACCCCTGGCCTCCGTACCAGTGACTATTTATAACTCCATGATACTACTATACACTTCGTTTGTTTGGAACTCGTAGCCTTTGATATTGTGACATTCTCTCCTCACATCAAGGTCATCTCTCCTAGCGGAGACTCTTCGAGCCTCGCGGTGACGGGTGGCGACATCTAGCAGTCATTGTGGAATACACTAAGGTACCTAGCGCTGTCTGTTAGCTAATCATGGTACTGTGATACAACAATATATCGTCAGTTAAATATCAATTATTAATTATTAATTTCCATGAGTGCGAGTGGCGTGGTCAGTTAGAGCACCCGGTCACTGATCAGTGAGTCGCCACGGCTGGGCGGCTTCGGACTCATTTTGACCCGGGGCCAATATTTTTTTTATCTTTTATTTCTCTTGAATACAAGTAAATTTACACGGCGTTCTTGTTATTTTTTGTGTAAAGTGAACTTCAAAGTGATATAAATACATTTAATTACGAATAACAAACACATTGAATTCGGGGCATTGATCGGGCCGCGGGGTTGAATTTGGCCCAGGGCATTCCTCTGCCGATCTGACAAGACGGGGAAAGAGGCAAAGTCCATCTCACAAACAGCAGCCTACCTAAGTAAAGGAGTATTTTACTAGCCAAAACAAAAGGCGACCTCCGACAGTCGTCGTCTATGATCTCTCTCCCCTCGACAACTTCGACGACGACGACAAGGGCAACACAAACGTTGACAAAGACGACGACTGTCACAGCGTGAGAAAATATTCCTCGATTTCCTCCTTTGGACTTAAGTCTCTACTCCTCACATCTCCTAGGCTAGTATGGCACATTATGACTGAACCGTTTACGCATTTAAACCAAATAAACTAACAAATTGAAGATGTGCCTATATTTATGTATGTATTCACTAGGAAAACGCCAAAGTTGTTGTTAGACGAGTGAGTGAGCAATGTATTATTGAGTACCCGGTAACATACCCTTTCTTCCCCCTACTTAAGGCCTCGATCCCTAGCCTATAATAGGCTAGAGTGGCGCATTATAGCCTTACAGTTAACGCGCCCTTGAACCAACTAAACTTAAAACCTTATTATTTATACCCACTTATATATAATTATCAAACTAAAATGAGAAATGTTCCCGGGTACTCAACACATGACTCGCTCACTCGTCTAACAACGACTTTGGCGTTTTCCTAGCAATATATTAAAATGGTCGTTCAAAAAATTATATCTTGTATCATTTCGTGATTTTACACGAGTTTTTCAATTTTTTTAAATCCAGAAATATGCAAAAATAGGCGTTTTGGGAAATTTCTTAAATCGGCTTCAACCGGCTTCTTTTTTGTTCCACATAGATTCTAGAGCATAGTAACCTCAAAGATCGTACCAATCTCAAATGGTCCTTTAAAACATCGTGCTTTGAAACTGTGCTCAAATAGTGCTCACATAGCATAATTATGTAATTTATAAATAACGACTTTTACTACTATTGTCTTGATGATAACGATTACCTTACAGATACGCTCACATAAATTTGCTGTATAACTTAATATTATTGATGGCCTGTTAATGACCCTTATCACTTTTCTTTAATGAGTATTTACAATTTATTACATATTATGTGTTTCTAAATAACGACATTATCTTATCTTAGTATAAGTAAACTTTATTTTGTAAAAGCTAATAGGACACATACGCTATAAATTGTGTTATTGTAAATTAAAATGTGCAAACGTCCTAACAAAATTTGAATTTAAAATTTGAACAAACATGCAAAAATATGCATTCCAAAATCACATCCCTTCTTGATAATCAGCATATTTTGACCGAACCACTTGCCCAAATTACAAAACAAAATAATTTAGAGAATTTACAGAAAAGGGTGTATGTTATTGATTATGGGAGATTTTTGACGATGGGACCTAGACGAAAAATACTAAGTATGACCATTTTTTTCGGGTAATGGTGGACCCAATAATTTTTCAGTTGATTCATAACTAATTAGACCGAATGAAATATTTTTTTTGAGTTAAGCGGGTGAATACCCCGCTAAATAAATCGAGTTTGAAAACGAAAACATTACGGCTGCACAGCACCGCATTGGCCATTAACTGTGACAAGAATCCTTCTTCACTACGCTGACATTATGGCTACATCAAATTCTCGGCATTTTGTATTGCCCGCCAGGATTACGAATCGTTGTGAAAGTTCTCCGGAGTCCCGCTCAGCGCCACCGGACGGCGCGCCTTGCACGGAGCACATAGGCAACCACCCTCGCACTCGCATCCAAGCGCACCATAGCTCATGGCTGGCTGATGATCAAGTCTACTCGTCATGTATATTATGTGTATCATTAGCTTGACAACTATTTTACATCCTACTTGCATTTATTTTTTTATGCATTCAATATTCACTCACGACATTTACTTGAAAACAATCAAACACTTTTGATATCCGCTATTCTATTAATTCAACAGGATAAGGAACATTTAATTTTTTTTTAAAATTAAATTAAAACTAATTAAAATTAAGTCAAATCAGAGATATCCGTAATTTAAAATTGAAATTTCTTCTCGTATGAGTGAAATTATACATTCAAAATATACACACCAACAAGTGGCTGATGCAAAACATGTATTTATTCAATAAATTCCTAAATTCCGTTTTGCTACCAAAGCATGGCCACGCTTTCCACCTTGTCTGCTCAACTTAAGAGCGTTCACCACCCCTTTTTTAGGCAATTTTCTGTTTGCTCGGCTGAATGACATCACAGTTGTTAGAAATTTTGAACATATCTCAAGAAAGTGAAATAAAGGTTTCCATAGTAACACATTCCTAAAAATTTGTTTTGAAATAATTTATAAAAAATAAATTAGATTTCACGAATTTCAATTTTGTTAAAAAGTCCAAATTGACTATATTCGTGATTTTTTTCTGGCTGATCAAGTCAAATTTTGAAAATCTATGACTGTTAGAACGTCCATGTATGCTTTATTGACAAGTTTGCAAAATTGTATATACGTAGAATGCTTTTTAGCCAAGCAAACCGCTATTTACTAACTATCAAAAGGGTGGTGAACCCTCTTTAAATTTATACTAGGAAAACGCTAAAGTCCCGCCGCGTTATGGATAAGCGTTTTTTGTAAGTTTTTTGTTTGCCTTTTTTTGCGTTTGTTTGCACTTTTCCTTTGCAAGTGCTTTGTGAATGCATTGTAGGTGATTGTTGTCAAGGTTCTATTGTTATACTTGTTAATTGGTATTATAAACCTCAAAAAACTCATATTAAAACCTTTGTTTCTGTGGATTCTGACTAACTTTTGCAACTTTTTCTTTCAAAAAGGGACTACATCACCATAACCTTAATGTCCATGTGAAATCTGAACGTTGTAGTCCCACCCGTTTGGTCAGAATCGGTCCAAATGTGACGAAAATATCGCACTAAAAATCGAAAAAAATCGTAAAAGTACGATATTCATGAGAAATATTTCTTCGATTGTACCCAAAAACAATACACCTCTAAGTTCAGAGAAAACGAAGGTCCCCTCAAATTTCTATCAAGATCGCATATGCCGTTTGCCCGGAATCGAGCGAACAAACAGACGGGAAAAAAAAAAAAAAACATTGGAGCTAAATTTTTTTGGGGGGCAGTGAAATTGAAGTTTTCGCTTCGCTCGCTACGCTCGCTACGCTCATCCAAAAATGCAAGCTATACGTAAGTAATATATTGATTCATAGATTGAATCGAGACAATGAAAATGTTAGCGCACACAAATGCATGGGGTAAAGCAGTTTTTTGTTTTCTGTTAAATATGCATCAACGTATACATCAAATGTTTCTATGCATAATATATATTTGTGCTATCAAACACCTTCTATCGTAGGCTAAACTTCGGTTGCGTAACGCGACGCGTGAGACTCTGATTCAGGAGGTTTCGGAATCGATCCCGCCAAAGGCAATCCTGACTGAAAGGTTTTTTTTGGAGTGTTTAAGGCGAATGCTAGGATTGAGTCCTTTGATATAACCTTCACAATAACACTATAGCCTTCTAATATAAACTATATTTATCACCGAAAGCACACCGGACGGGTAAAACTCATGTGTAGGCCTACCCTACAACGGGCGTCCTTACGAATTAAAATACTTTTTTAAACATCGCTCACTAATCATTAGGAATTTTAACTCATTGCCTTGCACAGTCAAAGAAGTAACACTAGCTCACTCATCCCAAACGAGCAAGGACGCCTTTGTTCCAGACTTAATTCAGTGGTTCCAATGAAAAATGCGAGCGACGCCGATTTCATGCAGAACTTGGAGTTCTCGGAACCCAAAGAATAATCTCGGTGTTCGGTTAATTTTGTTGCGGAGACTCGAATAAAAAGTTGTTTACCGCATATGTTTTCAATCACTACCTTTCAATAACCCTATACAACTCGGAATTACTTGTGGAAGACATGAATACGAGGTCTTTGGAGCCTCTAGTAAAACATTTTATTTTTGCGGATAGGCAATATAGGCCTAATCCTATATATTTTTAATTTTAACAACTATAAATACGATTTGTTCGCTGGTTATATCTTTACTATAACCTAAAGGTTATATGTTGCTTTACGGCTCAATTAATGTAATTTTGCTAGTATATAGATGATGAGTGGTTAAAGGCGTGAATAATTAATCAAGACGCATTGCTGTGCTGAATAATTAATCTGTAATAAAGAATAATAATAATGAATTACTTATTTTCTGTAAAAATGACAAAATCAAATTTATCAATCGTGACCAAATTCGCAGGAAATACAATGTAAAAAATACTCTTCATTTCTCTCATACACCTTCATACAAATCAGTTGAAAATGTCACATAAACACAACTACATACGTTGAATGGTGTGCTAGGGAGAACTGAAGTTGAAGTTATTTTGAAGAGGCGATATTTTCCGTGTACTCGATTAGGTCTTGAGAGAGAATGACATTTGAGTGTTGTATAGCAATAAATAATTTGCACAATGAAAACTAATAGGATGAGCGTAGCGAGCGAAACAAAGATTCCATTTCACTACACTGGAGAAAAAAATCCGGAATGTTTTTCTATTTTTTCTTTTTTTTCTGTTTGTATTTTTGTATTTTTAATTGCGATGAAATTTTCTGGAGACCTTTGAAATCTCTGAACTAAGAACTGCCACGTTTTTGAGCGCAATCAAAAAATAATTTTTCATGAAAATCGCAATTTTACGATTTTTTCGATTTTTTTAAACAGTCTTTGACTTATAACACCTACATGCTTTATCCGATTGTAATGATTTTTTCACAGAACCTTAATTTTATGAATTTATATATTCGTGTGAAATTTAAGCGCAATCGAATAATTATTTCTTATGAAAATCGCAATTTTACGATTTTTTTCTTTTTTTAAATTACGATTAATTAAAAAAATTAAAAATTAAAGTTTATTTTTTATTTAATTTAAAAAATATTTAAAAAAATCTTCAACTTAGTTATGATTTTTTCACAGAACAACAGAAAATCCGCATAACACATGGCAGCTCAATGCACCAATTACGCTAATCCAACAACGCGGCGAGAATCAGTAGAGTTTCAGTGCAATAGGTTTGAGTATATTTGGGCACTTTTGTTGTGTGTGTGACAATGGCATTCTAGATTTTTAAATACAATGATTCAACATAATGTGTCGGTCCTCGCATTATATTCTACGTGAAGGCAAAATAATGTTATTATATGGCTACACCATGGCTACACTGTGGGCAAAGTTTGCTACATTGTGATAGATTTTCATTTGTTTTAAAAGTGTTGTGTCACCAGCACTCGACAAAGATATAGCACAAGCCTACGCGAGACTCAGCTGATTAGGGAGATATTCGCCACCGCCACCGGCAATCCTGACTAAATGTTTCTCCGAGGTTTTAATCAGTCAATAAAGCGAATGCTGGATATTGAAAACTGACTCTCATTCATCCTCACACCCTGTACATATAGTTAGTCACCTGATTAGAGACAAGAATTGTGCCTGGAAGGATTCTCACGGGAAAATGTAAGTGTCGCCATGTCGGTTCTTTTAGCTACGTGTACGTGTGGATTGATCGGACAGGGGGCCGTAACTGACGTTCTGATGATAATTAAATCCCTCTTCAAAATCTGCCGACGACCGTTGTGGTTATAGTCGGGTTCCCTGTGACGAACATTCCATCTAAAATATCACATCTAAATCAGTGGGACCGTGCTCATCTATAGTTGGGATACGTAACGTATTATTACATTTAATCAATTCGACCAAGTTACCTCAATTTATATTACTTTTGTAAGTCCATGCTCAAACAATTCCTTTTATATACAATAAATAATATTTATACTTTTTATCTTAGTAGTGAAAAGAGTAACGAATAACGATGATTTTTTTATTTTCAAAAGAAACGTGAAACTTTGCACACTGATTAATAATTCGAGTTTGTTGAATATAAAAATCGATGGCCCCAAACTGAACGCATTATGACATATTTTTATTGACCGATGTGTTTTGTCTCGGTTGGTATTCATGGTATTATCATCGACGATTAGAACATGTGAAGTTTATGAATTTACGCCTAATTGTTTCTTGTTCTAATGTCATCAACGGGTCGCTAGACACTTAAAAGTTTTATGTATTCATTATGGTTTACGATTAATTAATTAAATTTGAAAAATCAATAAAATTGAGCAATTCTGGATTTGCTCAATTATCTGTGCCAAAATAAAAATATAATGAACTTATTTTTTAATAATTGACTTTCGGATGGAGCCATTGTCTCTCCAGGAGTAGACTCGAAATGACAACACCTTGGTGACTCACGTATCGTTAGGCAGGGGTAGGCTAGGTGCATAAGACGTGTGTCTTGTCAGGAGTACACTACGTGGCGACAGCGGGACGGGCGAGGTAATCACTGTGTGATCGCCCGCCAGTGGCCGGCTTTGAAAGCGGCAACCTTTGAGTCCAAGCCGACAGCCTAATCAAACTCATGTGTGAATACGAAAGCAGATAGCATAGCTCTGATTCAACGAGCAAAAAGATCCGACTTGAGATGATGAGGATTTGATTCGTTCGTTCATCTTGGCCTCGCAGCAACGCGCGGCTCAATTCAAACGTTGTTGGGACACGAAATCCTTATACGTTTCATTCTTGTGTTGTGCGCATGATTCGAACATCTTCAAATAACGTTTTGGTTTTAGACTATGTTTGTCTTCACTTATCAGTCTTCACACTTTGCGTAGCGGGGCAATCAAGAGTCGTTTCAGCACAGTTCCCTCGACTCAGAATGCAATGCGTTCCACACACATCGTGCAATACCTCAACCTGACATTATTAGGGAAGCTCTAGCTTGGCAAACAGCTAATGTATTAATTAATACGATAGATAAATAACCAGTTGAGTCATCAGGGTTTTTAACGAGTGGAGGAAAAGAGGGAGATGAAAATTCATTTCAGGGGCTATTGCCCCCCCCCCCCCCACACAAAAAAACACATAATGTACAGCGTAGAATCCTACACTCAAATGATAGTTTAAAAAATTATATTTTGCACCTGTGGTTTTCACGAATGTTTTAAGTTTTTTGATCGTAAATTTGCTGAAGTTGACGTTTTGGGTAATTTCTTAAATCTGCTTCAGCCTGCTAATTTTTAGTTTCACATAGATACTAGTAGAGTATTAAATCGATCCAAAATTGGTCTTCAAAATATCGTGTCTTGAAACTGTGCACAAATATACACTCAGACACGCTAGAATATGCGTTCCGAAATTTCAACCCTTCTTGGTAATCATGCATAATAATTTGACCGAACCACTTGCCCAAATTACAAAAAACAGACGGTAGAGGATTTATAGAAAAGGTAGTCAAGTATACGTTATGTCAATAATGGTTAATATTTTTTGTATACAAAATCCACCAAGGTCACGGGGCATAAAGATCGTCTCAATGTTATTTCTTATTGGAGATTTTTGCCGAGGGGACCTAAAAAATTACCAAGTTTGGCAATTGTTTTTTGGGTCATAGGAGACCCAACATTTGTTATTAAGCCTGAACGCAATATATGTCTTTAGTTTAGCGGGTGACATACTGCTTCATATAGTCTATTGGAAATATTCCGCCTCACCGACTTTGCTATTTTATTGTGTTGTTTTCACCACTCTCAACACTGAGGTAATGGCGCCTGATTAATCGATAATGACAATGACGTTGACGTTGATGAAAGGTTGAAAGATAAATACAAAATGGCATGGGTCACGTGGGATTATAGCCACGCCCAAATCGCGTGTCATTTATTTTGCGTTTTGCATATTTAATGTTTTCCTTCGCAAATGTTATCATATTCCTGGGTAAATTTGTTTTTATACCAAAATAGTATAGACATTAAGTTAATAAATAAATAAATAAATTATTAATAAATATACACAAATAAATATATTTTAGTATTTCCAATAGAAAAATACTTTTATGAAAATAATGTATTATTTATTGTGAATTTTTAGTATGCACATTGGTAGATACCACACAGCCAAACTGCCAACACCAATATACGTGTAGGCCTAGCCAACATGTAACCGAGCCTAGAATATTGTCGGTCATCGTGGAAAACATATGTGTTTGTTATTATAAGTACTAAATCTTTTGGTTTTCCGCCTCTTTCCGGATTCCCCCACAGCTGTAGTTTTAGTGACGCAGAAGAACGCCTAGTCTTCCCACAAAACATATTTTTATGGCACTTTTCTAGTTGTGACTTGTGACTGGTTTGCCCTTTGGTAAACCCTTACTTAGATTGTCTACAATATACGATAATAATATGGTAAAAGTATCCCTTTTTATTTTTATAAAGAGTATGGTGGAATCGAAATGGCCATTTTCCAATTTCAAAATAAATTATAATTTAGCCTTATCACCATGCACGGCGTCATAGAGCAACCACTAGAACTCTAATTGTAGGACAAATGGATACAACAAAAAATTGCTGGTATAAACAAAATAATAAACGGTGTTTAAAAAAACACATCAACATCAAACATATTTGAAAATGTGTTTCCATTCTGAGATTTTGTTATCAATTACATGCTTTTCTAAAATGCACGCAATGCATTTTACAAACCTTACAAATGATGAACATACATATCTTACTTACGCACTGCAACAAACTGTACTGTATGGTGCTAAAGTGAATACTAGGTTCAGACCCCGAGTGACACACACACATGCGACTAATTGGCTCACCACACATGAAACCTCACATTCCAACACTGAAAAGACTTTGAAGTTTGTGTCTTATTTTTTTTCTAGTTGATTGAGAAACTGTAGAGACAGGTTTTTCATGGGTTTTGAGGTTTTGTGAGACCAAGATTGAGTTACAAACGTAAGAGCCGCCCATAGTTGGTTGCCATGTCAGCTGACAACCTGTCTTCATCCTGACATGGGCGCAGGTAGAGGGACACGTATTATTCAGCTACAAAGAAACGAAATTATGAGCTCGGCTCCACATGATTTGTATCACAATTTGTCGTCATTTGAAAAAAGAAATCAATACAAACAAATATATGAAAACGCCACGAGATGAAATTGGCTTGCGTGGGTGGTCGATAAACAGAAACAGAGTAAGATCTACTTGGGATGATAGAGGCTTTGGAGCAGGTTGATGGTTCTGTGTGTTTGAAGAAAGGAGATGTCAATTTGCAAAGAAGATCGGAATGAAGGTTTATCAACCCAATATTTAGGGACCCCCAGCAATGACACATGAGACGTTTTAAAGGACCCATTGAGAAGGAACATGACTGGTGAAAGATTGATTGATTGATTGTTTGTTGTCTTAACTTATAGAGCCATCAAATACCACTCCATAACAAGTGAAACTAGTTTTTGTAAAATATAGTTAATGTAATTATAAATATATAACAGCCTGCTAGAAACACGTACATCATTATTAAAACGAAAAGTATACACACAACAAAATTGACGAAAATTTAAACAAAATATGTGTACAGATTTTAACGATTTAAGAAGTTTTAAGAAGTGTATATACTGTAACATTGTTCAATTTGGTAATACAAAATAACAATAAAATATAACGTAGCATTTACAGTTCCGTTTTAAAAATTGAAGGTTTGGGATCATGATTAAAAAATTAAAGTTTTTCCGAAGTTTTCGAATCCATGCCAAATTTTTAATATTGAATCAGACACGTCTTAAATGGAAATTGCGGCTTCAACTACAAAACATTGTAATGCAACTTTTGAATAAGTCACAAAATGTCAATTGCAAATTCAATAAAAAAATCGTATGACACAACCATCACCATCCAGCGATATCTGCAGCTGTAGTAACTATCGGAATAATTATGTCTCATTGCAAGATCCAGGTGGGGGGGGGGGGGATTTAAGGAGACTTTCGAAATCTCTACACCTTATAGACCTTACACTTTTTTGACACAATCGAAAAAACAATTTAACGATTTTCTAACTGTAGGATCTTCAGACATGCCACATTTTTTGGTACACACTCCACGTTTTTATATGAACCAAATGCGTGCGCTCATGAATGTGCTCATGTGAGGTGAAGAAAAGAAACAATTAGCAATTTGCGTTAAAAAATCTGTACACTTAGAATAAATTCCTGAAGTCACCAAAATTGATTAAATTATGGAGGTTTCACGATTTTTTCATTCAAAACCGATTAATTAATCTAAAAATACGCGTACTGGACTGGATCTTATAGATTGATCCTTTATTAACGTCGTTGCGAAATATGATGCGGATCCACTCATCCATCAACGCAACTTTAAAAAAGCGTTGGAGTTGTACAGAAACGACACATTCTTTTAGATATTTTAAATTCAACAGGCCAACATACAAGTAGATGACTTTATAACGTCGCGACACACAAACACAGTCATGACTTCTATAAAAAGAGCTTATTGGTCCAGAACAATATTAAAACGTATAAATAAAAACGTATAACTAAGGAAGACACAACTGCGTATGGTGCAATGCAAGTATTTTGCCCCCAAAAAATAACTTTCCATTAATAAGTAATTCATTTTATAAATTCATTGTTCGTATTCGTATTTTATTTGATGCATTTGTGCCACAAATACTATTTTGAATAATAGTCTCTTTCAATGATAAATTTTGTCATATGTATTTAATTTCATAAAACGAGATGACCGTGTTTGCATCTGTGGCCTTGATGTACGCGGGAGGTATGTCGGTCAGACTAAAGGAGAGAACCCAATTCCTTAGTGTAAGAAATAATCATCTAAATACCGACATCGTTTGCTCAGCCGAGCGCGAGGCTTGTAATACTCCAACAAACGTTGCCTGCCTGCCCGGTCGTCTCTCATGCTACAGCTCACTTGCCAGCAGCATTCTACACGCGGCTATAGAACAGAACACAACGAAATAGATACCCCTTTTCTTTTATCGCGTTTCTTTTTCCTGGTTCTCTTTCTATTTAATTTCTTCTTTTTCGGTATATTCTCGTTTCTTAATGTTATTTAAAATTTATATTTCCTCAAAAGTTCTTAATTTCCCAAAAATAATTAGACATTTGTCATCACTCATTGAATGTATAAATTTGCATGTAGTTTATTTTTTCTCTATGGCCTAAGCATTAGAAATATTTATCTAATTGTATTGTAAAATACTGGGGACAGAATTTTTACAATTTACTTCTGTTACCGTACTTCAAAAATACAAAAAAAAAATAAGTTTAGTTTACAATGTTTTTCATTAGTTTTGATGAAGTAATTTGTTAATTTTGGGTTTCAAATTAATTTCAAAATTGTAAAACACAATTCAAAATTAAGTTTTGTTCCAGAAATTAGATTTTAGGAAAATATTATTTTCTTTCTATTTTACAAATGTTAAAAATTAATCTAAAATAAGCAAAGATCAGAAGAATCAGGACTTGGAATGTATAAACGAATTAATTTTAAAATACGTTGTTTATATTCTCTTTTTAAATTAATTAAGTTAGTTTATGGTGTACAATTTTATTAAAATATAGAGTTAATTGTTTTGTTAAATGTTTATTAAGATTAATTTAATTGCACTTGTAGGACATGTGTCCTGTCGTAAATTGGTCACAAAATAATATAATTAAATTAAATTAAATTAAAACTTCATTTTCCAGTCTTTTAGGAGAAATAACATATTTTTTACACTTGCACACTCACTCACACAATCAATCATACAATCAAACATACAACACCGCTCACATAATTATATTCATGTTTATATTGTGTATAGCCATCTTTATGTAAATAATTGTATATTGTATTGTATTGTAACTTTATGTATTGTTTTGTTTTGTTACCATGTAATATTTGGTAAATTGCGCTTGTGGGACATTGACATTGTGTCCTGTAATGTGGCAACAACAAACAATACACAACAATAATCAGAAGTTAACCAAACCAACCATTATAGGCTTACAACACACTTTTTTATACGTATCTTATGCAAATTACCTAAACGAAAACCAATTAAACTGAATCACTGGAATATATATTCGATGTTATTCCTACTTCTTCCAAGTTGTAACATTGCTACTTATAGCCTATCATCATCTCTCATCCTATCATCATCACGATTTATTATTTTACTAACACGTTCGGAAAAAATTGAACATTCTTTATTTGCTTAATTGTTTACTGTGTTATTCTATTTTTTAAATTTACATTACATTTTCATGCACAAGCACAAGGACTGTATTTCCATAATTATACCAATGTTTTTTCCAATATTGGAATACGTTTATATTTTTTGTGAAATTTAATGTCAACGTCACAAGATATTAAATAACATAATTCGTGAATTTGTGGCTAACGTGATTCCAATGCCCATGTCTGCATAGATCTAATTAGGCTTGACATTGTTCGAAATAGGTTTAACTTAAAACCCTTTTAAGCCCGAATTAAATCTGTGAAAATTAAAAAAAAAACAATGCAAGTTTTGCATTTTTTCTAAGAATTTTAGTATTTTTTCATATTTTTTATCCTGAATTTTTATGAATTTTGGGAAATTTGGGAATTTGAATAAAAGCATCATTCTAAGTAAAAATTCAAATTTGAAATACATTCATAAAACACTTTCTTGTTTTTTCTTGCAAAATTTTGAATTTTTGTGTCTCAAATAATTGCAATACTAGAGATATGTTACATTTCCGGGACAAACCGTTTTTTTTCATTTTTACTTTTAGCCTTTTTTGCAGATGTGTATAATATTTTGTCTTCTCTAAAAAAATTCACTTATGGTCCTACTGGAATGTGAAAGAAATGTATTAATTTATAATTCACAAAAAATAGGGTCAAATTGAAAAAAACTATTATTTACCCAGATTAAAATTTAAAAACGTTATGGGTCCATATGGTATCGTTGGGCCGGAAAGGGTTCAACGAATTTGTCCAACGTTTTAGTGGAATAAAATTAATATTTACTGTGGATTTTTTTTTGAGATTTTGAAGGCGAAATCATGCCACGATACAGGGCAATTTAATACTTTTTTGCTGCAAAATTCTTGAAGATATACATTAATTTTATGCGTGTTTTGACGGCTTTCCTTTGACACTGTCGATACCGACAAATCTGTAAGGTGGTTCTTTGACAAAGATATGCCCCTTGATCCCTCATTCGTCCTTCCTGAACTGTAAACTGTGTGCATTCCACATATAAAAAGACTTACATGTTTACTAAACAAACGAACACCACCACGTTGCATTGTAGCGTCGACCAGCCCTGATGCAAGCAAGGTTTGAAGCCAGTAAAAAGTCCTTGTCGGCAGCTTTGAAGGTTCCCTCAAGATGGCGTCCTGATCCCTACGGCCAGGCGCATTGTAAGGGGGATTAAGAGGGATGAAGAAAGGTGAAGTGTTGTGTTCTCTGTTGATCTCGAAGTGAAAGATCGGTTTCATCCCAGCAATCAGATGAGAAGCTCTCGCAAGTTGCAGGGTGTAGAGTGGGTGCGCACTAAGGATACACAATGAAAAGGGGGCGGGGCTTCGAAGCTGTCACGATCATAATATTATCTCCATGTGTCAAAACACCTGCGCGCATATCACAAGGTTCAATGTTGCAACCCCCTGCAGATCCCCTACAGATGTATCCATGGGGGAAATATTAAATATTAATTGTTAAAAAAAATCATAAAATATATAATATCATAATGATATTTATTATATTTATTTATATTTAAGTTAAACTGCTACTTAAAGAACAAATCCAAAATATAGTACAAATAAAACTAGTCCAACTGGATGACGCATAATATACAGCAGTCTTTATACTTACTTTGTTTACGTTTGGAAAAAAAATATATAAATTTTTACAATGGGGGATTGGTACTAAATTTATATTCACTATTTATTCATTAATTATTCACTCCAACTTTTCATTGACTAACAAAATATTTGCACTTGCGCAAATTTTATAATTTTCTTGAAACCTATTCTTAGTGCGTTCCCACTATCAACCTTCCCATGTATAGCCTACACCCACCAGTCTATTGGCCACCCTGTTTAATGGAGAACTCTTGTTGGTATGGTATCACTGGCCTCTGTCGGCATCCTCTGTATACGCTATCGTTATTACCAGATTAACTGGGCTGTACTGTATTGTGCGGAGAGGGATGAACCATGCAACCCTCACAACAGGTTGGACTTGGGGTTGGCGAAGTACTAAATCGATTCGAGATTCCTTTCAAGCCGTAAGGTCCCTTACTCACACACATCGCATCACATACTCATACACCTGCTTTCCTTTGCGTCGCCCCTGCAGCCGGGGGCAATCAAACCAATTCATAGTTAGCGCGTGTAATTATTAGGTCTTGTTTGGGGTTCTTTTGCGGGTAAATAAAATGAAAATTATGAATTGAATTAATTATTCTAGTGAAGAGAGCACTAGGCCCATCCAAACTCCGTCTTGGGATACGTACTGTTTTTTATTATACTGCCGTTATTATAATTTATTATTATTATTGTTATTAGTATTATTTACATTATTTTATTACTTTCATCCTTCTTCTTCCTTACACCAATAATCCACAAGTTTCAATATTATTATTGAAAAGTTAATTTTGAAATGTAATTGGCATATAGCATTATTTAAAAATTAATATTAGTATCGTGTATCCCTTCACGACCTATAAAAACCCAAAAAATGAATTGGAAAATGGAAGTAGTATAATATTATTAAAACGTGTAGTATGGAATAAAAGATTATCACAAGATATTGGCGAAACAAGAACTTAAATTTGTATGTTTCACTGTTCTGTTTAACAAAAGAACAACATTGATATTCTATCAGTAATTTTTGTACTATTATTATTTTGTAATAAATAGTTTGACAAAAATTACAGATGACAAAAATTACCTACTTTGGTAATAGTAGAAGCACATGACTAATCTTTGGTAGAAGGAGTGTTTCAAGTTTTTTCAGAAAAAGTTCCTGTAATAAGTAATAATTTACAAAATCAACTTCATGCTTTCATCCATCATAAATGTCAGAGAAATCATAAATTTTACGGGTCGACTCATTTATTTCGCTAATTTTATTTAGCTGATTTATAACATCCTGGCCCTTCAAAACGACTGTGCGTATACCATCGTCTCAAACAACAATCTAAAATTTGAGGACTTCAAGTGCCTGCCTAAGATGATGATATACGCACAGCCGTATTGAATCGTCAGGAGTTTGATAAAAAGTAATCGAACACAGCGAAATGACCCGCAAAAATATGATCTTAAAATGTTATTTTAAGTAACAAACAAAAACTTACAAATCAAACTCAAGTTTAGTGAAACGTATAATTTAAAATATAAGTTTCACGTAGGAACACTATGAGCTACACCCATTATGCTCATCATTCTGCAGTCTATAAAAATGTTTCGTCAAAAAAAACTTTTATATTCGTAGATATTTGAATATTGGTTGACTTATGAAACTTATTAATGACTCTGAGAACAAATATAAAATATAGTAGTATCATTAAAATAAGCTACTGATGAATAACTCAAATAATTACGTATCGCAGCAATTATGGAACATTCTCATTGTGCTTCAGTCCAACATCTGAACGCATTCGCCTCAATTTTGATAACAAGTTTCTTAATTAATTCAAGATCAAAATTTATCTAAAGCAAATTCGTTTCATGTTACAAAGGGCCTATCATCTCGTGTCATGTATATATATGAATATGAAGTAGGTAACTAGCAGCAGTCGGTAAGATAAATATGATTATAATGACAATAGCGCAGTAGAAACACATAACACTAACAAGAAAGCTTAACAATGCAAGGCGCATGGAAGGCAACGTCTTATTCTTGGCATCAAGACACTTAATGTCAGCCCCCATGACAGCGATATTCAGACGTCACTCATGAGCTCCTGTAGACGATCTCAAGAAGGGAGACGGGAAGATAACGGGATCGCCGAGATGCGTCCTGGTATCTGATACACGGTATCTGTGAAGGGTGTTTGTAGTCAGACAAAAGACAGTCAAACATCCGAGCTATGTGTATGACGACAATGACACTGTTGGACCTTTACAACATTAATTATAGGCATACTTATTAATTGAATTTCAGTATAGAAATTATTAACGTGGACAATTTTGAGCTGACTGGGGATCCAAGACCTTCATACATAATGTTCTTGCCAATTGAGATACTACAGGGCCACAAGTGTTTACGAAAATTGATATTGATATTATTGCTATAAATTGCTATTTGCTATGCTTACAATCTCAGTAAACAATAATATTCAAATAATGTAAGGTTAATAGCTTAATAACTAGGTCCAACACCTGTGTTTATTGTAAAATCAAAAATTATACAGTAAATACAAAATTGAGTATATAATTTTTACCAAATTCACCACTTTTGAGCATAGCAGTGAGGCCTACCGCCATCTCATCATCACAAATACATGCATCATGCTCATACGATTTTCATAGTATCGATTTTTTTTCAGATCCCTGCAATCCAAAAATTTCCCCAAAAATCAGTGGAAAAATACAACACTTAACAAAATTTGAATGGTTGTTACCACCAACTTATACTGCTTCGGGGCATAACAAAAACGAAATTTGTCATTCAATTTCATCACAAGTAGCTCTATGTGTCAAGGACAAAAATAGTTCCTCTTCTGACTATATTTAATCCAATGGGTGCTATTCATCTAAGTTTCAACGGTTTTGAATATTGATTTATGTACTAAATTCATTTGACCACACCAGACAATAATAAGGTATAAACATTCTTATTGCAGAAAGTTGTTGAGGGAAAGAAGTTTTCTTTCAGGACAGTGATTTGCGTTGAATACGTGGGTCAAGAAGAACACTTTCTTGTGAATTGAAGTCTACAAATTCTCCCACAGTGGTGCATACTCTTGGATCTTAGGAAACAGTTTTCCTGTGGCTGGTTTGATTACAGACAAATTATTAGCAAACACTAATGACTATACTCAACTCTACAACATCTGATGCGAAGGGTAAAAAAGGTAAATGTTACCCCTGCTCAATAAAGAAAAATCTACATAATACACCATGTAGATATTATTTATATTATACAACATACTCCCCCATCTCACTCGAGGTCTTCAGTCCAAAGCACTCACGTAACCGTGCGCTTTCATTTATGTGTGTCTAATTTCCCTGTTTACTGTGCAAACAACAATATTGTGAACGAATTGGATGACTTTGTGCTCAATTTGTCCAATCCAAGTATATTGTTCAGAAATATAGATTATTGCGAAACAGGGAGTCAGGAAAACATGGAATAACTATAACGTCTATCATTGTTTTATGCGTCATGTAAATAATGTGTAATTTATGAACAACGATCATGGATGCTAATTTCAAATATATAAAAATTGTATTCGTTTTATACCTATACTATTGCATTCTGGTTCAAGCAAATTGATAACCATTTAATTCAATTACTAGAAATGTCAATTAAGTGTTTTTAATTATCTTTTCTTCAGTTTCACAGTTATGCTTGATGTTCCCCTTTTTATTTGTATTTGTTTATGAGAGTTTCAAATACAGTGAAGTTAATTCGGCTCCAATCTGTTCAGAGACTGTTATTGATTTCATTCGCCTAATCGAACCTGTAGACATACCTGACGAGGTGCGATGTTTTGAATGATAAAAATAATGTTACCACACCAAATTACATAACATTATTTTTCAATCACTTAAAAGTAGAAAATCATTTAATAGTTGGATGAGCGTAGCGAGCGTAGCGAGCGAAGCGAAAACTTCAATTTCACTGACCCCTCAAAAAAATTTAGCTCCAATGTTTTTTTGTTTGTTTTTTTTTGTTTTTTTTTTGTTTTTTTGTCTGTTTGTTCGCACGATTCCGGGCAAACGGCATAAGCGATCTTGATGAAAATTTGACAGGACTTTCGAAATCTCTGAACTTAGACGTGCCACGTTTTTGGGTACAATCGAAGAAATATTTCTCATGAATATCGCACTTTTACGATTTTTTTCGATTTTTAGTGCGATATTTTCGTGACATTTTGGCCGATTCTGACCAAACGGGTGGGGCTACAAAGTTCATATTTTACATGGACATTACGGTTATGGTGATGTAGTACCTTGTGAAAAAAAAAGTTGAAAAAGGTAACCAGAACCCATAAAATAAACGTACTTTTACGATTTTTTTTCGATTTTTAGTGCGATATTTTCGTGACATTTGGGCCGATTCTGACCAAACGGGTGGGGCAACAACGTTCATATTTCACATGAACATTAAGGTTATGGTGATGTAGTACCTTTTGAAAGAATAAGTTGAAAAAGTTAGCCAGAATCCATAGAATAAAGGTTTTGATATGAGTTTTTTTTAGGTTTATAATAACCATTAACAAGTAACATTTGAAACTCGACACAATCACCTACAATGCATTCACAAAGCACTTGCAAAGGAAAAGTGGTCCCACTCAAACTAAAAACTTACAAAAACGCTCATCCATCAACGCGGCGGGACTTTAGCGTTTTCCTAGTAAAAAGTAAATACGTGTACATGCTTCCGTTATAATATAATTGGATGAGCGAAGCGAAGACTTCAATTTCACTGACCCCCCAAAAAATTTAGCTCGGTTGTTTTTTTTTCTGTTTGTTCGCACGATTCCGGGCAAACGGCATATGCGATCTTGATGAAAATTAAAAAGGACCTTTGAAATCTCTAAACTTAGACGTGCCACGTTTTTGGGTACAATCGAAGAAATATTTTTCATGAATATCGCACTTTTACGATTTTTTTCGATTTTTAGTGCGATATTTTCGAAACATTTTTGCCGATTCTGACCAAACGGGTAAGGCTACAGCGTTCATATTTCACATGGACATTAAGGTAATGGTGATATATTGCTTTCTGAAAGAAAAAGTTGAAAAAGTTAGCCAGAATCTATAGAAATAAAGCTTTTAATATAAGTTTTTTGACTTTTTGTGCGATATTTTCGTGTCATTTGGGTCAATTCTGACCAAACGGGTGAGGCTACAACGTTCATATTTCACATGGACATTAAGGTAATGGTGATGTATTGCTTTCTGAAAGAAAAAGTTGGAAAAGTTAGTCAGAATCTATAGAAATAAAGCTTTTAATATAAGTTTTTTGACTTATAGTGCGATATTTTCGTGCCATTTGGGCCAATTCTGACCAAACGGGTGGGCCTTCAACGTTCATATTATACATGGACATTAAGGTTATGGTGATGTAGTACCTTTTAAAAGAAAAAGTTGAAAAAATTAGCCAGAATCCATAGAAATAAAGCTTTTAATATAAGTTTTTACGGTAAATAATACCAATTGACAGGTAACAAAAGAAATTTGACAACAATCACTTACAATACGTAGGTAGCAAAACAAAGCACTTGCAAAAGTAAAGATATCCCACGCAAACTAAAAACTTTAAAAAGCTCATCCATCAACGCGGCGGGACTTTAGCGTTTTCCTAGTAAATTTAAAATATTGTTTTTCTTACTACAGTTAAATATGCATAAAACGAAAACGAAAACAGTTATCTAAATTAAATTTTACTCGCGTCAAGCCAATAATCACAAAATCTGCTTTAAAAATGTAAACTCAAAAAAGCATATTACATAGCAGTGGTGCATACTCTTGGATCTGAGGAATCAGTTTTCCTTGGGGCTGGTTTGATTACAGACAAATTATTAGCAAACACTAATGACTAAACTTTACTTGACAACATAGGATGTGAAGGGTTAAAAAAAGGTAATTTGTCCCCTGCTCAATAAATATAAATCTGCAAAATGGTACACTACGTAACTATATTATTTATATTATACTAGGCCGCTTCACGAACGCTTTTTTTAGTCGCGTTGATGGATGAGCTTTTTGTAAGTTTTAAGTTTGCGTGGGATCTCTTTACTTTTGCAAGTGCTTTTTGAACGCATTGTAGGTGATTGTTGTCAAGTTTCTATTGTTACAATTGTTAATTGTTATTATATACCTAAAAAAACTCATATTAAAACCTTTATTCTACGGATTCTGGCTAACTTTTTCAACTTTTTCTTTCAAAAGGCAATACATCACCATTACCTCAATGTCCATGTAAAATATGAACGTTGTAGCCCCACCCGTTTAGTCAGAATCGGCCCAAATATCACGAAAATATCGCATTAAAAATCGGACAAAATCGTAAAAGTACGAAAGTCATGAGAAATATTTCTTCGATTATACCCAAAAACGTGGCACGACTAAGTTCAGAGATTTCGAAGGTCCCCTCCAATTTTCATCAAGATCGCATAATTTGCCGTTTGCCCGGTAGAGAGCGAATAAACAAAAAAACAAAACAAAAAACACCCGAGCTAAATTTTTTGGGGGGTCAGTGAAACTGAAGTCTTCGCTTCGCTCATCCAACGGACCAACAATATACACTCCCATCTCACTCGAGGTCTTCAGTCCAAAGCACTTACGCAACCGTGCGCTTTCATCGTGTCTAAGTCTAACTCCCCTGTTTACTGTGCAAACAACAGCCGTAATATAGTGAACGAATTTAATGACAGTGCCAAAAATACAATTTCTATTTTGGCCATGGTTATTCTATTCTACTATTGTTTCGAGCGTTATGTGATTTTTTACGAACATTTGAATTGACAGATTGCACATTTTCGTTTTGGAGAAAATAAATAAAACATACTAAATAAACACGAACACTACATCAATGGAATTTATAAAACACCACATCGCTAGGTGTATGCATCAAGCCGTCAACATACAAGCGTACACACGCACTCTCCCTACACGGGGGTAAAGGGGGGAGAATAAGTGTAGTACAATGGTGAGTGAAAGTTTACACTTGCATTATCACTTTCAATTAAGTTTAACTAACATTGAATGAGTATATTTAACATTGTATTATTTATTTTTCAATGTAGGATATGTATGTAAGGTAGGCCTACTTAACTTAACGCCCATTACTCCAGTTTCACTAAATGAATTTATTTCTTTTCTGTTGGACTTGAGAGGAGCTCCTTGGCGAGGAGTGCACCCACATCAATGATTTTTAGATTTATTACATATAAAATGTAGCACCCTGCTTGGCAATATCATGTCGTGGCCGTGGAAGAATAAAATAATCAGCAACTCTTTGATTTGCATTTAGACTATACTACATGTCTGGACCTGCCGATGTGTATAGACATATCGGTTGTATGAATGGGGTTCTCCAAGTATATAGCTAACAATTGTAAGAATCGCGCACCAGGAATGTGACTTTTTTGATTGGTATTCTCATGGCGTTTAATTTAAAAATAGTGACGACGTCTTTCAATACCAAAATATCATGAATAGTAAGGGCCTACGTCTTCCCAGAAGTTAGTCTATAGCCGCATTCATTCACAAATCAAATATAGGTGCAATTCCTAGAATTCTCATTGTATTGTGTATTGTATAATACAATGAGAATTCAGAGAGAACTACTATTCATGATATTTTGGTATTGAAAGACGTCGTCACTATTTTTAAATGTATGTATTTTTGTGAAACATATTGTATTTTGAAGGAAGTATTACTATTATGAAGCTGGTTAGATGTAAGAAAAGGCTTCATCAATCAATCAATCAATCAATCAATCTCTAAAGGCTCGACCTCGACCCCTATCCTGACATCAATAACACAAATAAAGAAAGACAAGTCAAAACAGCGTTTACCTGAAGTCGAAGTTTACATCCATTTTTTAGAGACCACCAAATTTATTGTGCTAAAGGCTAAAATAATGCATTTCTCGGTAGAGATGGTAAAAACTGTCGAGAATTTGTGTTGTCCTCGTTTTATTTGTTTGGGTATTACAACGTCAGCGTTTGCCATTTATTTAGACAATTTTGAAAACCGTAAAGCTCGAATTCTTGGTGATTATTATTATATATTCATATCATACGCAACCAATCACCACATAATCAGTAAACACCAAAATTGTCAAATGAGGTTGCAAATAATACACTGTTAAAGATCTATTTTATTGATAAATAAAGATGTCTTAAACATTTTAATTTACTCTTTTCAAAAAGTGGTATAGCTGTAGGTCTGTGCTCAATATGGGCCTGGCCCTATAGGTAGTATTTAAATAAACGCGTATGTATAGGCCTACATATATTGGACACGAATATTTTGCCGTATATGCCAACCAACCGCTATCCATATTATCACACCACTCATCTCACTCGCACATGCGTGCATGAACACACACACACACACAACCAACACAGTCTTGCACAGTAATAACTTATTTAGAGGTATTTTAGCGTTCGATATTCGCACTAAACGGACCACCCTCACTACTACTAACTACACCCTACGATTGTTTCACTGTACAGCACGCGTCAACTTCACAACATGAAATCAGCCACACTGCCCTATGCCCGGGGCGATATAGAGACGAGATTGCGACGTCGACGACGCCGGCGACGCTGGGCAGCCATGGAGCACGGTAGAGCGTCGGGACGAACAATGGCGGGGAATAGCTGAGCTCCGGGTGGCAATCAAGCGTGGCTAATGGGTGGTGGCACGCCCCCGACTCTCAGGGCGCGGGGGTAACTGGACCCGACGCAACGTGCGTGGCCGGCAGGTGGCTAGGGAGATCAACACGTTGTTTAATTACGCGATTGGGTAATGGCTAAGAAGGCGATAAGCTGCTTCTGACAGAGTTGGGTGTGTTAGCCGATACTTGTTTGAGGAACTTTGGAGCAGAATAATTCCCTTTTATTTAGTGTATAACAACTATTGAACATAAATGTTTCAATGTGCAAAGGACACATTTTTAGAACTGTAATGTATCTAATCATTAAAAGTGAAAATGATTGATTCAACAGTATCAACTATATGTCTATGCAAACTTATCAATTAAGATTTTACCCAAGTCCTTCTTCTCCAAAATTGCATTCTTATAATTAATTAATTAATTAATTTAGCCCTTATTTAATGATAGAAAATAGCGAATTTTATGTTTATAAATTATTCAATAAACTATATGTTTGTTTCCAAATTATATTGAATTGATTATGGCACCATAGATGTGAGGACGATAAAGGAATGTAATAGATCCTTTTATTCTTTAGGGACATGAATGGATATAGCCTATAATAATAATAGGATCCTTTTCATTTGAAACATTAGCCTTACCTAACCAAAATCTGTTTTTTAGTTTTATAATTGGACAAAACACCAGCCTCTAAAGTCTAAACTCTAGAAGTATTACGTCGGTGTTGGAAAATTAACCAGAACATCTCTCTGTCCATGACTGATTTGTAATAGAATTTGTTTTTTAAATAAAAATATTATTATTATTATTATGCTTTATTACCTCTTAGCTCACTTCTCAGTCAAAGACTCAAATAGTGGAGCAAAATCAAGTAGAATCGATTGGTTTTTCGCTCTTTCATTTTGAGTTGAGAGAGATGAGTGATCAGTGTTCCTTTTATTAGTCAAGTCATACATTTTTTGCTTATATTAACTTTTATTATAGACCAACTTATATAGTCTATGCCTATCAAAGTTCGCTCTCTTCCTCGTTTTGATTTGAGAACATATAAATGCTAATTACATATGACTTTTCCCTTTCCCCCTCACCACGCAAATATGCAAAAGTGCAGGATTTTCATATGATGCAAGAATGCAGATTTTAATGTATTTAATTGATGTTACTTAATGTTTACTGTTATATTATTATAATATATTAATTAAATTGTTTGCCTATAATATCAAGTCCCATCTACAACTATAAGTATAACAGTGACCATGATTCAAGACAATCAGCCTCAAACAATATAAAGCGAGACAGAGTAAGTGCCCACATGTTCATTTTTTTATAAAATATGTATACAAAAATACTACCACAAAAAAGTAAAAATCTAATGGACTCATCCCTCCTGACCTCATAACAGGACAATAGCAGTGACTTTGTAACTAAACTATCTAACATATCGATATCCTATAATTGCAAAACTTCGTATCTGTATTTGCTGTAGAATTGCTATGCAACATTTCCAAGCTTGTTAAAATGGCTCTAATTATTGAAAAGAGCAGATTCGAGGTTTTTGTATTCAGGTTTAATGAAATTAAATTGTTACACCTCAAATATATGTTTTTTTTCCATAATTAGAGCCATTTTAACAAGCTTTGAAATGTTGCATAGCAAATACATACGAGGTTTTGCAATTAAAAGGTATCGATATAACTCATTGTTAGCCGTTCTTATGTTACGCTTCTTCGAAATATTTGATAGCGATTTGTTGCCATTTGTGTTCCAATTGGTTCTTGCGACTTGTGAGTCTTTTTAAATTCAATGTTTAATTAAACATGTTATAGGTGTGGATGGGGAGAACGTTATTCTATGCTCAAGTGACACATAAAATTGTGTGTGCCGTTTTGCTGTAGAGTTTCTGTAATGTTTTTAATTTCGACATTGGTGCACTTACGTATTAGCCTATAATGTCTTTATGACCCCTAGGATTCAAATTGATAATTTGTGATGACTGTTACACTGTTTTCTCTGCTATTCTATAAATCTGTAGGGATAGGGTGAAATGCACTCCCAATAAAGAAGTAAAATAAAAAATATGTTATTTTCAAAGATGTCTGATTTGGTGACATATTCGAACCCCGAATCTTCCGAATAAAGTCCCATTACACTTGACACGTCTGTCGGCATGACCACGACTACAACTTGCAGCCGCACATGTTCACGGCATCAATCAGGGGTTTATGATTTGTTTTCTGTCATCCCACCGTTCACCTTGTTCACTTTCCCTATCGTATCTCTCGATTCCACTTCCCCCGCCTCGGCCACGCCCCTTTACCCCCTCCACCCACTTCTTTGGATGCTGGATTGCACGCCCCGCCCCCCGGCTCCCCCTGATTCCATCCACCCTAACCATGCAGGGTATCTAACCCCTAGTGTAAAATACACGGTCCATGCACAGGCAGCATGCTCGGTCAGTCAGTACTAACTGAAACCGCCGTCGAATAAGTCGGTCTCGCGCGGGGACATAAATATTTACATGTGTGCTCTAGTGTGCGGTTGAAGCAAAGTCTGCAAGCACCGCCCTTTAAAGGGCTCGCTCGACCGTGAAGTTGGCGTCGAAAGTCACGCCGTCGTGACGCTAGCGTCGCCGTCGTGCAATAAGACCAAGTAGACCGTGAGACCGACGATTTTCTGGCTCGTTCAACAAATTAATCGACCAGATACAAGTGTAAAACTTCATTGATCTCTCTGGACAATTACTTCGCGTCACTCAAAAGTCTTCTCCGAATAGATTTCCGCGCAACTAGACTATTGTAATCAACAATTCGAGAGTTAAACACTCAAGTAATAATTTATTCTTACCTCTTGCACAACTGGTTATTTATTCTTGTAAATTTATTGAACTTTTCGCGGTATTTATTTTATTTCTTGAAAACTCATAAGTGACATTTCATAAAATAACGAGTGGTGTTTCGTTTTGAATACTTTAAATTTAATTTGAGAAGACTTCCGATTACTCAAATTTATAATAGTGAAGTGATATATTAGAACATATTCAGTGGCGTGATTTGGCGACGGGGAACACACATACTCACTGATACCCAGGTAATTGATAACAATAAACTTATTTATACAACTTAATAATTTACCAAATTCGTCAAACATTATTTCTATTACTGTATGAAAAATAAATGTACACGCACTTTGTCAGTAAGCCATCATTTATAGCAGTAAAACTATTCGAAAGCAGGTAAGGTAGGTATGCCATAGTAATAAATATAATATAACTATAAGAAAGCATAGCTATTTGAAATTGATTTGATTCATGAAACTATTTAAAATAATTATTTATGAAATAAAAACCGCTACGGGCCCTCAATCCACGCACTATTTGGTATTAGGCATGGTAAAATTTACCTAGTAGGAGAAACAAAGTAGGCCTAAACATTGATATGCCATCTCGTTCTTCTCAATTGTTTATTCGACACTTTTTAGGTAGATATAACTACTCGTTTTGCTTATGTATTAGTAGTAGACCACAAGGAAGCATCTATAAGGAAAAGAAATTTCACTTTAAATAGTAATAAAAGTATATAGATTGGCTACGTTTGTATATTTCAATTGCACGCTTCCACGTTGTAGGTTATGTTCGAGGCGCCAAGCACGTTGATTCGGGATACGGCTGACGGCGGCCGCTCTGTCAAAATAACTACCCTACCCGGTATTGTCAATTGGCTACAACTTTACTTATAGCTTTTCATAATGGGATATTATTAATCATGCAAAACATATCGTAAAGGCTACAGCATAAATATATAATTTTAAAGCGATTATAACGTTAAATATCAATTCATTCCAAGGGGAATGGACACCTATGATTACATAATTATAGTGTTTTGACGTGATTGCCAAGAACGTTTTGTCATTCGCTGTTGCATGCAGTAAATTAAATTAAATTATATTAAATTTTAATTGTTGTCTTTTGTGTATCAGTTTTTATAACTGAATAGGATAGGATATATGTATACGTTAAATAAATAAGTAGGCCCTACTTGACTTATTAAAGGCCATAGTTCGCCATAGTTCAAGCATAGTTCGTCAAAGTCTTACTCTTTTCATGAACGATTCAAGGTGCATATTTTATTGGAGAAACGAGTGAACATTCTCAAAGTCATAAGTGCCATAATAATAAATATTTGTAGCCTATATCCCCATTTGATCTCATAACAACAAATATAAAATTAATTGTTTTGAACACAAATTATTTTTTTATACACTTGAAATCAATATTACATAAATGTGTAGGCCTGGACCCAATGTAAACACCTGTGGACTTCATTTTCGATTTCAATTCTTCATATAATTAATTATGTAAAACACAAAGCTTGGAATTGGCTACATTCTACAAAGGCTATGAACTCATACATTTCAAATTATTATATCTGTTCTGGGCCCAGGGCATATCGTTTTCGTTACACTCTACATAAAAAAAAAAAAAACAAGGTGATCAGGGTGTAACGGGTGGCCAGGCTCAGATCAACGTAAAGTAAACTATTGGAGTCCAGCCTTTGTTCTCTTGAGAACCTTTTCTATTATAGTGCCCGGCTGCTGGCGACGTTGTGGGTGTCCTTGTGTGTGTCCCTGGGTTCGACCCCGGTTGCTCGCGGTGTGTGGGTGTCCTAGCCTGTGTTTCTGGGCTCGAACCCCGGATGCTTGCGTTGGTGTGTGTGAGTCCTAGTGTAAGGGTGTCTCTGGGTTTGAGTCCCGGTTGCTCGCGGCGATGTGTGTCCTAGTGTGTGTGTCTGGGTTCGAGCCCCGGTTGTTCGCGGCGATGTGGGGGACCTGGCTTCTGGTAGATGAGCCACAGGGGTCCTCATACCGCGGCCGCTGCTACACGCGTTCAAAGGAAATATCGCAAGGCATGACTATAGCGTACGTCACACGCCACTCTCAGAACAACCTTTCAAAACATTCATTGTTCACAGTCACAACAGTATATTTCATGAAATACACTGTAAGGACATGCAAAACTTACTTTAATAATCACAAAAAAAAGATGTTACAATATTGCTGTAATGTTCTGTTTATTGCCTTCCAAATAATCATGTAAATTCATATATTTTTGTCATTCTTTACATGTTAAAAAATCCATGAATAGGCTTCTATAAAAAGCAATAAAGTAGATATATACGTAAATAACATTAAGGTTACTTCCTTTACCATGCCTACCGGGTTTTGATACTATATTAGTGTATTTATTAATTTTTTTCTCTTATCGAAAAGGCTAGGACGACTGTACAATTTGTATTTACTTTTACAGAAATATTTATTATTTGTTCTCTTTAGCAAGTAGACCTATAATCTGTTTCGTAGATTGTATGAAACACGTGAATTTAGCAAACGAATGAGAAGGAAAGTTATAATTTGTTATAGGCTAACACAGCTTTCGCCGGTTTTGGCAATGCAACGGTCGAAATTTTAAAGAACAACTTTTCCTAGGTGAAAATAATGTTGGTGGAGTACTCGGCGCTCTCAACTGAAAACCACTGACGAATTGCTTGTAAAAATAGTTGACAACATATACGGCGTTGTTGTTGACGAAGTTAATCAAGCCTTGTTTGCCTCTGGTTACGAGTGTAAAAGTGTTGAATATTTAATTGTTTACTAAAACAGTTACTGTTCACAAAGTAACATGTTTCAACGAGCGATCAGACGTAGAATCAACAATTCCGGTACACTTAATTTGAGTTTATACTTTGTACTCAGTCCTTGTAGTTATTTTATGTAATTACTTTAATTATAAATAATTTTGCATTTCGAGGTTTATTTGTGTAATAAGGTAACACAATGCAATTGATAAACAATAATTTATTTTACGTAATAGAGTTCTACACTACAAAATTAATGTTGGACAAAAAAACTCTTACTCAGATGTATTTTAATTTTCGTAATTAGTATGACTAAGTTATATCTATGGTATTACCAACAATTCAACCATCAACAAATTGAAAGCATGTTTATTTTATGAATTTGTGACAAAGATTAATTGCTATTAAATCAAATGTGTAGGTAGTTTATTAGGAAATAATGGATTGTCAAAGAGTTAGATTAGGTGTGAATATTCGCAACTTTTAATACTAATATTGATTTGAGGTCGGTATAACATATCCGTATATTTATAAGCTGGAGCCCATGCCCACTTGTTGATTTGTTAATAAGCTCTGTTCTCAAGGATGATTCATACGAGGGTTGCGAGGAAATGTGATGAGGTGGGTCTCATTCCAAATAAGACGTGGACCTAATTCGGAAGCATATCGTCCTGACAGTCGGTGTAGTGTTTGGAAGTGTATTTCTTCTTTTGTGCCGTCACTTGCGACATGTGAGGCGCCGATCCACGAGGGAAGCTGGGTATATTATCATAACCGAACCCGCGTGGCTTATCTCGTGATCTTAGCCTCGTTTTACCTGAATCTCGGTCTAGACCCCTTCGGGTGTGAGCGATCAGAATCTGATACTCGGGCATTCTCGGTTTGTGGACTTATTTTATCGATCGAGCCAATTAGAACTAATTATAAATGTGTTAACTCGATAACAATTTCACAAAGTTAACAATAAGATTTTTTTTGAAAATTGGTGATTGCAGTAAATCTACTTATGTAAATATTTGGAATGCGGAATAATCATCGTAGTTGTGTATAAAGAAAGCCTGTGTTTCCGTTTTATGTAACGTGAGCTCAGATCACAATGTGATATTGCGTCTACTACAAAATGCGGTTACATATAAAAAACTAATTTGATTTAATTTCTGTCGTTAAATTACTAAGGTAATGTTCAAGAACGCAATATTTGTAGGCCTAGGCCTATATCACTTTCCTAAACACTAAAGATTTTTTTTAAAAATGTGTGCAACTTTCATATTAATATGGTTTAGGCGTCTAAATAGGATATTAACTTCTAGCATCCAGAAACACAACAAGATTCAAAATTATTTTTCACTAGGCCTACTTCCGAAAATATCCGTCTCTGCTGCGAACGTAATTGTCAAGGATTCAATTTTGATCCAGGTTGGACGGAAGTTTGAATACGGATACAACTCCTAACTAATATTAGGCTTATTATAATATTATAACACGTAATCGACGACTGGAATTCCATTTTACCGTTCTTGTCTAACGAAACGGATAGACAATGAATAGAACGCACGATAAATTTAATTTCAAAATAAAAACACGTTATTAAAAATGTTTACTTATTATGTTACAAGAACTATTTGCACTTCAGTTCAGTATATAATAGAGTGTAGCCTGTAGACCATTTTTAGGCCAAATATTATAGGCCTATCGTATATAAGGCATGGCCCGATGTTGGGATGGCTATACAAGGCCTCAGTTTATATTTTATAATAGGTCATACTCATACAAAAATATATATTTTTAAACATTTAAATTTTTTTTGAATCTAAGTCCACTTAAAAAATTAGTAAAACTCATGATAAGCCTACAGAAGTAATCATCTACATAGGCCTCATATGTCTCTATCACAATTTCATTAGGCTAATCGGAATATGGAAACACTCCCATAATAGGTGTTGTTTATGTTTAATTAGGCCTAACCATAAAGTAACCCCTTGTTCCACTAAAGGTTGGGATATGTAAACCAAAGAAGACAAAAAGTATGAAGGGGCATGCTACATCGAGTTAATTGAGTTGGCGAGAACTGTCATTGTAATAGTGTAGTCTCAGGAAATTTTTGTAAAATGTCAAATTTGCCTATTATGAAATTCGAACCCAATTCTATGAGTCACCCCTGATAGACAATCGTCGTCTATTTCCAAAGACTTTGGCTATATATCGGTTCTGCTTATGTCGGTTCAATGCCGCCCTCATGTATAATAACTCGTGCACGTATAGTGTGTGCACGTCACAGGCCTATACATACACACACTCGCGCTCTCGAGTTGTTTCAAACACTCACTCGCTCGCACACTTACAGGGTTCGACTCGAGCATTTCATTACACCCTGTTCACAATAATTCTTAAGATTTCATTTCATTTCTTTGAGTTAGATTTCCTTTGATTCTTTCAGGACGCACACGCCGTAAATCTCCCTCATCCAGTACCCACTCATCAGGCCACGTTTATACAAAGAAGTGCCCCCTGTTTCAAAGAGCATTTACTGCTATTTGATTTGATCTGATTCAGCAAATTATGCTCTGGCAATCGTTTTTAGGACTATAACCATTTATTCAACACGTCGTAAAGAAAAAATGTCAACTCTCGAACCAACGTGATGAAATGAATTTGTGGTTGCCATAGATTACAGAAAAGGCGACTTAAAGTAATTTTTATTTGACAACTGTTTTACATTTACTTGAACTGATTTTTTTGTTTGGTTTGGTAACTTTGTTTCGAATTTAATCTCTGAAGTTTGGTCGCCCTACTTTCAAACAACTTGCTATTTTTATATAGACGCTTTTCTTTCAGATTAAAAGTGCTCTGTTTGGAAAAGTATTGCTCGTAGTCGTATAGGCCCAATGTGCCGCTGTCGTAATGACTACGACAAAACTGTCAATGCGTTTCTTTTCCCCCCTTCTGTAGGGACGAAAGGAGAGGTATAATTGTGTATAGATCCTATAATCAATTGATTTAGGTGTAAAATTATCTTGATATTTCATTTGAATTCGTTGACATGAGTTTAAAATCTCTATTGTCCCTATATTGTAACGGAGATTCGAAACATTAAACGCATGTCTCTCTAGAATAATTAAACAGAGAAGGAAGACAATTCTGAGATCTATGTAGGCCTAAAGAAAGAATTTGGGATGTATTTTTGTCGGTTTTGAAGGGAAGCTATTAACTATATCAACAACCTAAACACTAGGCAAATTATGCAAGGTGCACACCTAAGACTAAGAGTAATAAGCAACAATGGGTTACGATTTTGAATCAGGTGTAGGAATGTAAATTACCGTGCTGGTTTTGTGTTTTGTTATATAAAATAGGAAAACGCTTAAGTCCCGCCGCGTTGTTGGATGAGCGTATATGGTGCATTGAGATGCCATGTGTTACGCGGATTTTCTGTTGTTCTGTGAAAAAACTATTACTTAGTCGAAGATTTTTTTTAATTAAATTAAATTAAATAAAAGTTAACTTAATTTTTATTATTAAATAAAATAAAAAATTAACTTAATTTTTTTAATTTATCGTAATTTTTTTTTAAAGAAAAAAATCGTAAAATTGCAATTTGTATAAGAAATAATTATTCGATTGCGCTCAAATTTAACACGAATATATTAATTCATGAAATTAAGGTTCTGTGAAAAAATCTTACATTAAGATAAAGCATGTAGGTGTTACAAGCCAAAGAATTGTTTTTAGAAAAGAAAAAAAACCCGTAAAATTTTGATTTTCATGAGAAATAATTTTTCGATTACGCTCAAATTTCACACGAATATTTTAATTCATAAAATTAGGGTTCTGTGAAAAAATCATTACAATCGGATAAAGCATGTAGGTGTTATAAGTCGAAGAAATTTTTTAAAAATCGAAAAAAATCGTAAAATTGCGTTTTTTATTTTGAGAAAAAATTTCCCGATTGCGCTCAAAACGTGGCAGTTCTAAGTTCAGAGATTTCGAAGGTCTCCATAAAATTTCATCGCAATCGGAGTATCGGTTTAGCCGGAATCGTGTTAACAAACAGACAAAAATACAGAAAGAAAGAAAGAAAAAAAAAAAAAAAAAAAAAAAAAAAACCGGATTTTTTTCTCCAGTGTAGTGAAATGGAATCTTCGCTTCGCTCGCTACGCTCGCTACGCTCATCCAATTACAATTTTAACTATTTGTTGTCTTTGCCACAAATTATGCGGGTAGGCCTACATTGTGTAATATTATTGTGTAATAGCTATTAACTAAAAGATTTCTTTATTATTCTTGTATGATTATTGTCTCAATCCAAGAAAACCAGTATAGGCCTACATCGTTATAATAAAATAACAAATAGGCTATGTTGAGATTGAAAGAAAGCGGTGTAAAACATTCTAACATTCCAATATGTCCCGACTCTCGATGCCTACCTGTTTATTATGTTCAAAAACAATAAAAGTAGGTCTAAAACGTGTCAAAGCATGCAAAAAATCTGTGTAGTTATAGTAACATAACGGAACATTTTTTATAGGTAGAAATTCGTTTGAAATTAATTAATTGGTAGGCCTATCAATAACAAACACATTTGAAATGACTGTTAGTGATTTGAATTAGAGAATTGTACACTCAGTTCAGATCTAATTGCATGTGTTATATATTTTTTTAATGTAAATTAAATCGTTTCAATAAAATTGTCGTACCTTACCTTGATGCTTGCCGATATGACCAGATGAAAAGGGGTTAGTGATGACTAATGAAATTATTTATTGCTCGATTTGTGGCAACCGTAAAGGCCTAAATTATTGATAAAGTCGTGCACTAAATAAAGTCCACACGTAAACTCTGACTGGCTGTTCATCCCTGTTTTTTTCCATTTTCTAAAATATGCAACTATGTAAAAAAAATAGTAAATGAAATTGAAACCTGGCACTATAAGAACACCAAAAACAATTTTTTTCAAATTTTTTGATCGGGCACACGGGCATATATTGCATCTTCAAAATAGTTTCAAACTGCAATTGTATCTAGCACATCGTTCAACGTAGATTGTTGTGTTTCTGTGACATTTAAGTTCGACTGTTTTTCTACGCTTTAACAAAGAGAAAACATGGGATTTTTCAGAACCGCGTCCCCTGCGAATTTCTCCGTTGTCCGGTACAAATTGACTAAAAGTACCGGTTATCTAAAAAATTCGTGGAACATACCAAATTGTAAAATCCCAAATTTTCTCTTTGTTAAAGCGTAGAAAAACAGTCAAAATTTAAATGTCACAGAAACAAAATTATCTACGTTTGAACGATGTGGTAGATACAATTGCACTTTGATACTATTTTGTAAATGCAATATAAGCCGGGTGGCCCGATCAGAAAAATTTGAAAAAAAATGTTTTGTGTTCTAATAGTGCCAGGTTTCAATTTCATCCACTTACAGTTTTACATGGTTGCATATTTTAGAAATGGAAAAAACAGGGATGGAACAGCCTTAAGCTATAGTTTTTGTGTGTCGGTTAGGCTCATTTGCATATTCCGTGTTTACAGTATAAACAACCCTCACACGCCTTAATAACAAACTATCAGTCATTGTCGAAAACCAAAGGCAAAACAGACCCTCAACAAACTTTTATGACCCTATCGCTTCCACCTCGCTAGCCAAGAGCAGGCTTGATTCAGATGAAGAGGTTTGGTCCTGGGGTACAGAGGGGACTGTTAATATTCATTTCAGTGAATGTTGTTCGCAAGTACCCTTCTACTATCTTTTAGTGACATAAAGTAACTGTTCTAATGTATTCGCCGTCAACGTTAGATTATTAATCATATACACAGCCTATAGTTGGAAATGTGTAATGTAACGTATACATGTATTGTCTGTAACCTTGAAATAAGCTTCATTTGAAGTATTGATGTGATCAGAACGCGAAAATAAAAAAGTTTTGGGGATTTAACTTTTTAAATATCACGGGCACAAAAAATCAAAACCACTATATACATTTTTTATTATTGCATGCGATTTTAACCACGATATATATTTATTTTTTTTACGCCTGCATACATGCCATTTAAATATCCTACGCGTTTAAAAACAGTAGATAAAAAGAAGATCAGCATTATTCTTCACAATATTTAATAGCCGGCATGTACATATAAAGTCTCATTTATTATCGCTGCGGTAATTTTAGGCCTATGTTTTACTCTGTTAATAAAACATACAGATAGGATATATTATATATTCTGTAAATTATAGAAAAGGATAAAAATGCAGGCGCAATGATCATCTACAATTTGTAAACAATGTAATTATATTTAATCGAGACTCTATAACAAGCAGTTTTTATTCACTTAGGAGGCAATTAACAATTACTCAATTAGCAATTAAATTAAATTACAATGCTGGATGATTAACAAATAACTCTGATAGGTTAACATATCCACAACATCCCATACACCTATAAACCTGTATTTACGCACTTAATTATTATTAACCCTTTTACAAAATTAATGCAAGTTTGAGTTTAGTTGTTTTTAAGTGTAAATTATATCGTAATGCACACAAACTTAAAAAGTATGACAACGGGTAATTACAAAATTAAGTAATTTCAAAATTGTTTGTGGGTGTGTTTTTAAAGTTTACTTGGACTGTCTCAATTGTTTTGACTTCCATATTAATGTAATAATGATGTGATATATATTCTTCTTCTTCTCGTTCTTTGTCTCTCGTTCTGATCACCAGAGTACTATTTCTTTCTCGTCGCCCCTGGCCTCTGCGCGTATAAAATATTGTTTAATGAAGAGACTAAGTTTTTATCTCTCATTGAGTAGAAGTAACTATAAAGCCTCATTAGCTCCTTTCAATTCAGCAATGCTGTGCGGTACGTCTGTGTTCAATGATCTCTCTCTTCACAACTATATATTCAATTGATCTCGAGAGCAAAATTATAAATCGTTATTAATTTTTTTTAAAGTAATTATTTAATTAATTAATTAATTAAATTGTAATTCGTTCGGAGGCAAGGATATGCTATTGGTCATACACCTAGAAAACTAGAAATCATAAAACTGTTTTGATTGAGATGTCATGAGTTATTTTTTCGATTTTATCAACGTAATGGCTAATTATAAAATACCTGCAACGATATTGTGGTGAATGGTGATAGATTGGGATGAAGGACAACAAATACGAACATACCTTACGTGAAATTCAAACATGGAGTATTCGCTAGATTTCATGATAAAAACTGAATGGCGAAATATTTCAAAAATATTTGACGTTGACAATTTGAACATAAGACTCAAATTTGTATGTGCTATTCAGACTGTCGTCGTGCTTTTTTTTTTACCCACTCATCCTATAGAATGTCAAATTGACCGCATTCACTCAATAACACAAACCAACAAAAAACGTTTCGAACAAAAGGTCAACATCCGTCGGGGATAGTTGAACATTGCATTTAAACTTTTCCAGGAACCTAACGGTCCAGGTAATCTGCAATTATTATGACAAAGAGTTTAGAATGTCCAACTCTAAAGTCATGGCCGAGGTACGAGGGCTGAGGAAGAGACAATGCGGCTGGGGCGCCAACACCGCCATCGTCGTATCATGAAGCGACTCAGTCAGAGCATGTGAGCCTTGGCCAGATACGACCACGGCGTAGGAAGCGACTCAGTCAGAGCATGCGAGCCTTGACCAGATACGACCATGGCGCTAATGGTTTATTTAGGGAAATGGCCTCCAGAGTGCCTCCTGCCGATTAGTTTCACTATGTCCTAGTCCTATTGACATATTAAGTTATCGGAGGGGTGGTCGTTGTAGTGTTAAGTGTTGCTAATGGGGTTGCCGATGTGGAAGTGTGCTTGGATGCAACGCCGGCTGTCATAAGCTTCATAATGCGACGTGTAATTCACACGCTCTTACCGTATCGTAACGTGATGTTTTGTTGAATGGTTGTAAGAAGGGCCGATAACACGTGGCCATGCTGTTCTGTTGGACTTGCGGATTCAGTCCAAGCACATATGTGACTCTTATGTAGGGGGTTGTGAATTCGATTCCAACCACCAGAAATTCTGAAGGTTTTATTGACTCATATGTAGAGCGTTATTAGTACAACTATTAAAATGCACGCTAACTACCCCCCGTAACCGTACCTTTCCCCCCATCCCCGTAACCGTGACCCCACATAACCGTGGCTCTTGAACTTCACAACGTCAGTCAGTCCTAACAGTATTACCTCAAAAATATTCATTTTGGCTTTCTGTTTAGTACGACTTTTATATTTAGGTACATATTTTTGTTATTCAATATTTATTTATTGTATTTTATTTTATAGTGATTGTAACTGTATTAATTTAAAGATTTGTAAACATCCTTTGAATTGTTTAAAATTGCTATCCCATATAATAAATATGATTATATAAATGTGTTATGACTTTTGATATGCAAACGATTCCGATTATAACAACATCGCGGGAAACATATACACGATTAGAATCCAACTCAGCGAAAACTTGTAACAATTAAATTGTAATTTGCTTCCATTTTCTCCTGAGTGGTCAAAACCTCGTGTCGTAACGTCTCGTTAAAAAAAATATATAATGTTTAACCTTGGCTTTATAGTAGGCGACTATACGTTGTTATGTTAGTACTTTAGACAGAAATTAAAAAAGTGACTACACCGGGGTTTGAACCCGGAACATTAGCTGTCCGGGCTATGCTTTTACCAACTGATATGATAAATGATTGATAAATAGAGACGTATCTCTATGTATCAAGAAATACAGCAGCCACCATCACTTTTCGAAGGTAAGCTGTTGGATCCTATCTCACACCAATATTGTTATGGTTTTTGTTCATTTTTGTTTAAAATAATTTAATATTTGACAACAAATTTGAAATCAATTTTTGTATAGCGTACAATTAATATTCGTTCATCTTTATACATATTTTCTACTATATTACTTAGACCCGGATGGAAGACAGCCTCTTACTGTCGAGTCACCGGTCGATTGGTGTCAACCCAAGTGTCAACCCGTAGTCTCGATTCTCGACAAAACAACCCAATTTCCAGCAATATTGGAAAATCTTACTTTTCTTCTCTTCTTCTTTTCTTACCTGCTCATACTGCTTTCCGACAAATAATTAGTGGAACTGTTCAGAGAACTAAAAGATAAAATCTAGTCAGATCAGTCATAGACAGGAAACGTCAGTCTGTTCAAGTCAATTATCAGGATTCAACAGGAAGATACTTTGCGATGCTGAAGATAAATTTGATCGGTAACTTTTCGTAATCCAAATTGATATTTTTTTCTCTACCTGCCTGCCTTCTCTCTCATAGCCAAGACAAATAAAATAAAAATAACATGGTATCTTGTGAATGAACGACATTAATCGGGTCCCCTTTCTCTCGTTTGTTATTTTGTACTCAATGGGTGCTAGTACCGCCAAATACTCGAGATGTATAGTGCGTTTACTCGCCAGTAGAACACATTGTTCTCTTCGAGAGCGGAGTTCTTTTGTATGTCAGCTAATTGATTTCTATACAATTTCAGATTCCGAGGAGCAGCAAGCCCGAAGATTGAGAATAAGATTAGACTGAAGGATGTCATAAAAATATTTCTTCATAAAGTAATAAATAAGTTTATCCAATACAATCATTAACTCTTGAAATCGTTATTAAAATCAAAATCAAGTGCTATTACAAAAAAGTATGATTTTTGTAAGTTTTATCCACTTTGAATGAACAAAATCGGATATCATTTACGGCTTTTAAGTATTTTATTCACATTATTTTGTATAATGACAAAATACTTTAAAACCGTAAATAAAGGCCGATTTTTTTTGTTCAAAGTGGAAAAAAACTTACAAAAAACCATACATTTTTATAATAGCATTTTATTTTTATTTTAATAATGATTTCAAGAGTTAATGATTGTATTGGATAAACTTATTTATCACTATACTTTATTTTATATTTTTATGACATCCTAGTCTAATCCTACTGTCAATCATCGGCCGTGTTGCTCCTCGGAATCTGAAATTGTATAGAATTCAATTAGCTGACATACAAAAGAACTCCGCTCTCGAAGAGAACAATGTGTTCAAGTCGGGAGTAAACGCACTATAGTTGTGTTCAATAGATGATTTTCAGAATCAACAGCACCATCGCAAAGCGAAGCTGCATGTGCTCGGATGTGCGGTGAACTGCGGGTGCGGGGTATAGACTCAGTCCGCCACTCAACCGAGGGTGTTATGCATTTCTCCCATAATGCTTCAAGATGTCGACTATGAAAATCATGTATCGGACACAACCGCATTTTTAGTGTTTTGCGGTACCGTATGAGCACCCTGCTTTTGGTTGAAATACAAATATCAAACAAGAAAAGGGTCCCCGATTGCAGTGTCGTGTCGTGGTCCCCGAAAAGCTCGGACCGTGTATAGTCCTGTATAGTGATGTGTATGCAGACGAGAGACCACACGGGGGACGCCGATAATGATGGATGTTGTGACAGTGCCAAAGTGCCGACTCATGCCACCAGGGCTTTGTCTCTGTCGGGCTAAGGGCACGTGTAGGTATACATGTACATGGACATTTCGGTAACGAGGGGCAATGATTTTATAGACATACTTTTATTGAGTCTGAGGAAGCTTCAAAAAGGGTCATACAAAATGTTTTATGTTCTGACTAGTCTTGGAAACCGAGGATAAGGTATTTAATAACTACCATGATTTGACCATGATGTCCATCTATGCGTGGGTCACACTCACGTTAGTCGATAAAAACCGAACACAACCCGCGATTGACATTTTGTTCTTTGTTGACATTGCCCTTCAACAATTTAATGATTTTGTATGCCAGGGAGCGGGGATAGCCCCCCCCACCCGCTCCAGGAAGGTAGAATTTATTAACTTAACATCTCTATCATGAGGAGAGTTGAATGCTGGAACAAACGTGGTAAAACGACGGTAAGCTTTGTGCCCTATTATAGGCACTAGGCAGACCTATTCTCCAGTACCGTCCATGTGTATATTATACCGTCTATAGTGACAGTCCAGGCCAGTAAGTAGGCCTTTGATACTGTCAAAATTACGCATAAGAATAAAATCACGTAGGCCGATACATATCATAAATAAATTCGTATTTCGAGTCTATACCCACTCAGTTACACAACGAAACACCCGTAAATCTTTCAACCTGAAAAAATTATATTAATAGTATAAATTTAATAGTTACGTTAGTGTCGGTAGTTATAACAGATTGCGTAAGAGTACTAAATTATTATCTGTGATGTTGGTATAGGCCTCCGAAGTAGCCGCGCGCCGCGCCACCGTCGATCCCTAGCGGCACTCGGGAGGAGTTTAGAAGGTGACACGATTTGAAAATGGCTGGTGTAAACCATAGGATCGTGCTACATTGATGCACATAAATGTTACTTTGCGCACTTTATTAGTGGTTTGTTGGAAAAGGGGAGCTGCTATACGAACATTAACACTTAAATAAAGGAAAATAATGTAGATTTGTACGAAAATAATAGTAGCTTTATTATTTGTTAACTTGTTGTACTTTCCCGCCAAGGTTGCTAGAATGCGGCAAGTGCACGGTATACGCTCTTTAACCCAGGACCAAAATCAATATAATATTATTAAAATTATTGAATAAATAATGCATAGATCCTTATCAATAATAACACATACAAAATTACACGATTCTAAATATAAAGGAACAAATAAGACGACTGATACAGTGTGAAAAGAAATGTTCGAGCAGGCCTACAATTAGATGCATGAATAATATTTGCAGATGGCTATTCTGATTTTTGAAGGAGATTTGGTTCATTACAATAATAAGTACGGGATGCAGGTCATACAACACTCGAGACTTCATACAGGAAGTTGTCGGAACAAAAACCGTCACCAGCAATCCTGACGAAAAGTTTTGTTTTGTCAATATGATGAATGCTAGGTAATGAGTTCACTTTGTAAGT